>BQNB010089912.1:0-27285 GCA_026074375.1 Tanacetum coccineum
TCCCAACTTGTCCACATATATGAAGCCTTGAGGGTTAGAGTATGCAGAATATGGTTTGAGATCAGTGACTCCAGCCTTACGCGTCATTGGTCTAGAGATGTTGAGCTTCTTCTGGTAGCTTTCGAACCTATACTATTCCTCACGCAACGACACCAAAAACTTGATGCGGTCGTTGTAAACACACCAGGTTTTATAACTCCCTAGGCATAGCACCTAACCGTTGTAGTGTAGTAAGGGAATAATCTCTGAAGGGTCGAACTAAACCTAACTAAGGTAAAATTCAAGTTTTAAGAGGTGGGTTTTAATTTTAACTAATTAAACTAATAATTAAATCTAAACTAATTTTGGTGGAAACTTATATGGTAAACGAACGTATTTACTTAATCATGCATTACTCTTTAGTTTGCTTCTCCTAATCCTATTGCTTTGTCACACTTATGATGATCTGTGTAAGTATTTCCTAGGTCATGAACAGATTACACGAATCCGTCGTCTATGTAATATTCTGTTAAAGCAACGCACATGTAAGGTAGTATGAAGACTATTACAAGGCCCCTAAGAGTACATTACATGCATTAAAACACTTAAGAGGGATCAACCATATTAGGGGTAAGGTAGTATGAAGACTGTTACCGATGGTATCCTTTCTACACACTCGCGTTTCCCTAGACGTCTATGCTAATGTAATATTTTATAGCCAGTTTTCTAGAGCCTAACGTGCACATCCATCACAAGAAGCAATATTAAATTAATCTACAAACTAAGTTTCATGCAATCATAAGTAAATACTAATGGATCTAGCCTAGCATGTTAAAGAGAAGCGAAGAACAAGAATCAATCAAACAACACATAGACATACTGAATGAATAAAAGATAGATGACTTCACTTGATTAAAACATGTGTTTAAGGCTGATACAAAAGGGTTTTTAGGCCCTAAGAATGGCCTAAAAGCTGTTACACTCGAACTATAATGATTATGGTTCGTCTCCCAAAAGTTACACACTAAAACCCTAAAAACGTAGGTATATATAGAAATTGAACCGCAACGGCGTCGTCAAAATTCTGACGCCGTCGCTTCACCGAATCTTCTTAGGGTTTCTTTGAGGAGGTTACGTTCTGACGCCGTCACACAACTTCTGACGCCGTCGCTTGTACGTTTTGACGGCGTCGCTAGGAATTGCGACGCCGTCTCCAGGCATTGTACGTGCATCCTTGAAACCACTTCGTGTAAAGTTGCAATCTTGTCCCGTTTCTTCCCAAATTGAGTCCAAATCATGTGTATTTCCTCCAAGAGCTTCCCAAATGCTAAAAACATAAAAAGGAACGATTAAGCACATATTTTGGGCATATTTGCATGATTTAGGAGGTTATATGACCCCAAAAAAGTGCATAAAATGACACCTCATCATACGTCTTTGAGTGTATTCGTTGTGCTTGTGGTGTCGTGATTGTTTGATATGGTCGGCGATGCTTTGCAGTTAAGGCAATGAAACTGATGTTAGTTTAGAAAAAAAAATTAATCTGATAACACATGCCACAATATCATATAATTATCGGCTATAAGTGCTCAACCGAAACGCGTGGGTGGAAATCCTTGTTTAAAAACATAATTACATTTAAACCACTAACTTTTTCACTTTCACTTACTGCACACTCATACATACATTAAAAATAAGTATACAAACTAACCCTACTATACACCGTCGAATGATCTTTAAAGTATGACGTCATTATATGATCACATTTTCTTGTATTCGGATCTAAAACTTCGAATGATGATGAATGAGGGTTTTAGAGTTTAGATTCCTAATGGAAGTGGTGAAGATGATTGATGATGGATTGAATGAATGATGGTGATGGAGATTTAATGAAGGTTAGGTTTTTTCTAGGAGCGGAGACAGTCTTTATGAATGATGGTATCAGTATATATAAGTGTTGGAGTTGGATTACGGCTTAAAAATTCCTTTTCCACTAAAAAATCTCGTCCAACTATTTCTAGACGGTGTCTGGCCTTTTCCCAAAAGGTGTTTGGTCTTTATACTCTCAAATCATAATTATCTAGATTGGGTGTCTGGATTTCCTCAACACGGCCTCCAGACTGCGTATGCCCCCTTCAGCATCACAACATGTTCTAGACGGCATCACCAACATAGATTTGTAGCTTTTTTTACTCCTTCTGTGGTCTTTTGAATAACCCAAAACAAAGTTCGTATCAATGAGTTATGATCAAAACAATGCAGCATTTCCAGCAAACACTTACATAACAATTCTTCACTTCGTATGAATTTTCTCCTAATCTTCAAATGCTTCCAAATCATAGCTAATAGATGTTGGTGATTTTAGTGTCATCAATCATTTTTGTGTAATGGTGATTTACCCGAGACCAAATGGATTTTAAGTTAAGTTCTAATACGAGTTTGGAGGTGTGGAGTGCACGCTTGTATAAACAAATTAACCTGATTTCGGATACGATAATGGAAAAGGTTGTGAATATAAGTCAAAGAGTGCAATAGTGACAAAATTATAGTCATAAAACTGTCGCTAATGGACATACATGTCATTGATGCAACAATTAGTGACGGTTTAAAACTATTGCTGGAACATTTAAAAGGAAGTGTTGTGACTTTTCACCAAAGGTAGTGACTTTTCATCAAGAGTCATAACTTTCCCCCCATTAAGTTTATATGTATATAAACACAATTTGGTCTTTAGTATGAATATATTCATGTCAACAACAATTACAACAAAGTATATATGTTTTTGCTCTTTTTCTTGTGTCTAGAATTAGAGTGTGTTCTTGTATTATTCAATACAAATTTCGTGTGACCTAAAGCACTAAATAAGGTCAAAATATTGTATTAGGAAAGTGGATTATATACGATTCAAGATTTTATCCGGGTAATCTTTGATTAGAAAGACCCTAATACCAACAATCTTTGATTATACATGCGAACTTGCGATTTTGGTGTGAACCTTAATACAACACTTACGGGTCTAATTTGTAGTAATTGCAAGAAAAAATCTGTGATTTATAAACGAAAAATGATAAAAGTTTAAGAATTTGAAGATTAAACAATATTTAAAAGTTTGAAGATTTATGAATTTTGTTATCATTGTTAAATTTTTTCAAAGATTTTAAGAAAATCATTCGCCCTTTATATATAATTACAAATAACTTAAAGAATACCTAACTTAATTAGTATATTTACGCCTTATAGTTTTCTAAACCCTACCATAGCATGTGAAGTGGATTAACTAAACCCACCAGACATGTGAAAGTGATTAAAAACTAGTTGAAAATAAAAAACGAGGGTAATACCTCCACTTCCGAGTTAAGTTTTTTCATATGTTGAAGTTCGTTTTAAATATCAATACTTGGTTTTTCCATTTAATCTGTCCGAACGCATTCTGTCCATAATGGTTTTTATTTAAAAAATTTATGTAAAAAAGTTGCGAATAAAAGAAACTTGAGGGGCCTTTTTTATTTTATTTTTTAAAAATTTATGTAAAAAAGTCGTAAACAGTTAAAAGTTAAGGGCCCGTTTTGTAATTTTTTTTTTTTATTTTACCAAATTTTAGCTAGTTTTTGCTTACTGTACACGGTAGCTGCACATCCCACCCGACCATTTTGAAATAGTATTATAAAGTAAACAGTTTTGTCTTGGTGCTGCAAAAACAAAGTGTTGAATCATTCACCTCTTCTTCACAAAGTTCCATTTGCAATTGAATTATTTGATTGATAGTTTGATACTACTCACTTTGTCTCAACATTTTCCTAAACTGTCAAATAAATAAAATTTTCGCTAATACACCAACCATGTATCTAGAAAATACAATGTGATAAAGAGGTGAGCAAGAGCATTTTGATTTTTAGTGCTTATTTGACAAAATGAGCGGTGAGCGTTTTTATTTTTATTGATCGTTTTGTAAAAGAGGTGAGTGGTGCTATTTTTTAGGAAGACTAATTTTTCAATACTTGTTTAAGAAGCTATGACAAATGAGCGGTGTGATGTGACAACTACTGCTTTTTACTGCTCACTGCCACTACTATTTTAACAAACACACCCGAAATGCTAAAGCACCACCCAAAAGTTAACCAGTGTACTAAAAATTACATTTTCCGAAGCTATCGATTAACTAATGTTCTAATAATCATATTTTTCGCTCATAGTGTTTTTGATGTCAGGCCCTAATTTGATGTTTTGTTTCTTTTGTCCGTTTGGTTTGAGATTTTCTCTTTCGAGGCTATTTAGTTTGGCTAATGATTTGCACACTTCAAAAAATTATTGGCACACTTTAATGTACAAGCAGCTGAAACAGAATGTTAAAACTGTACAAAATTTTAATGCACATATGAAATGTCCCAATCAATTCTTAAAGTGTGCAAATCAATTCTCATTTAGTTTTTATCGGCATAGTTCCCTCCATTAGACAACATCGTTTCCTCAAATCCTCATATACATTTTGTTTTGAAGTCACAATTGTTAAAAAAAAGAGAGTTAGAAATAAGGTATGGGAGGTGATTTGTACACATTATTTTTTTGCTATACATCACAAAACATGTATTAGGGTGTTGTACTGTGTATATCGCTGTGCATCACTGAGTGTACTTTTGTGGTGTATGTCAAAGAAATAGTGTGTACAAATCATCTCTCATAAGATATTCCTCCCGTCTCAAAAAGAGTGTTCACATGCAAAAAACAATCAAACAATAATATGCGCAATTAATGCAAATTTTAATTGGTAAAAAGTCATTTTTCTCTCACTTTTAGGATAAAAATTAGAAATCCGAAATTTCCGTCACCTCTTACATCTTGTAAACCTGTAAGATAAGGACGGAAATTTTTTGGAAGTTGTCTCAAAAATCTTTCTGAAGCGCTTGTTACTGTAGATAAACCATGTCTGGAAAACGACAGACTCACATACGAACTGTGCCTTGCGGGTTCTTCATTTAAATCCGGGAACAAGTTGGGTGCACATGTTTCATAGTTCGAGTAGGAACTCGGTTTTCGATTATCATTAGTCAGTGAACTAGCATTCGGGTAGCATTCGTAGACTTATGTGATATACAAGGTACTTACTTTTTTTTCTTTGAACGCAAAGTTTATCATCTAAAAAAACTAGCAAGACTAGAAAAATTACAAAATAAACAATTAAGGTTCTTAAGCAACAACCCAATGATTTTAACTTACAACGATTAGAAATCACACAAATAGGACACATTAAACAATGGCATTGCGAAAGTAGATCGTCGCCTAAGTTTGTTGTGCTTGTCCGAACAATAACCTGGTTCTAAAGCCCAAATGACGCCGACCACAGAGTTAAGCAGAATGCCCTTCAGAAAGCGGCTTCAACGTTAGGCAAAACGTTGTTTTGAGGCTAGACTAACCAATCTTCGTATCGATCAAAGAAATAGAATCCATCTCCCACCATCGTCAAGAATTGTTTCCAAACTGTCGAGCTAAAGGATAAGAAAGAAAATGTGAGATTAATTCCGACGTCGAGTGTACAAAAGGGCATAGATTCGAAGAATGTCCATCCTCTAAGCGAAAGTTGACCTATAGGGATCTTGTCCAAGAAAACTTTCCAAGCGTGAATATTCACATTGATAGGGATAATCTTAACTCAGTTTGAAGTTTCGTGCTTCTCAACGATCACACATACGTGATCAATAAAGTTTCGTTGTTCGATTGCCAAAGGTGCTCAAAAATACGCATCTTGGTTGTGCGATTGCTAAAGTTAAAAGACTCATCACTCCATGTTGACACAAACTTTTTCTTATGATTATTCAACCAATTGTCATCCACATAACTTAAAACACCAAAAAAGTAAAATTATACTAATTAAAATTAAATAAGTCAAATATAAAAAAGTAATATAAAATGTGAAATATAAAAAATTACGTGGTTATTAAAAGGCATTGGTTATTAATACCCGATAGAAGAGATTTAGTAAGAAGAGAAAACAAAATAAGAAGAATGAGAAATATTTTTAACCACATATTTTAAATGAAGATGAAAAAATTTATGAGAGATGCATCTTTTTTTGTACTTGCATCTGAAATGTGCGTATGTGATTATTTTTCATCCTTCTCATTTTATTATTATTTCTCATTTGATCTTAACTCATTAATACCCTCTATTTTTACAAGTAATACTCATGATTTTTCGCTTTTTTCTCTGTCTTATAATTTTGTTTATATTATAAATCCGTGAAACGAAAAGTATAAAAAAAAATATAAAATTTAACAAGTTAAAAGTATTAAACTAAAAAAAATACGAAAAAACTGATAAAAACTGTGTTATGATGTAAACAGTAAGTAAAAAAGATAAAAATTGCATATAAGCCACCGGTACAAATAACACAACCCAAATTAATTTTGCAAATAGTGACGAACAAACATGTTTGAATGAAATTGATGCGTAGTAAAAAAAAAAAGAATATGAAAAGAACAAGGCTTATGTTATATGTACCCCCCTGAAACACCGTTTGTACCCCTCTCTAGTTTTTTTGCGTTTTTTTTTTGTATTTTTATAATTTTGTATATGTTATAAAACTGTGACACGGAAAAAACGGAACGAAAAATATAAAGTTTAACAGGTCAAAAGTATGAAACTGTCAAAATTTACGGAACAAAAACTGATAAAAAACTGCGTTGCACTGTAAAAAAGAGGTACAAAAAGAATATTTCGTACTTTTTGGCACTATTTAGTAGGCCAGGAGGGGTACCAACAGTAGCACCCAAAGAACAATATAAGTTGCGACAGTGTTTTAGCCTGTTAGGGTCCACCAAAATTTATATCATTTGCTAAATACGAGTAAAAAAGGAACACAGCTTTCAAGATTTAGATATATTTTCGGTACATTTAGTAGTACCCTTAAACATTTAGGAGTTTGAGATTTTTTATAAAAGAAAGTCTTAGATTTTTTTAAGGCCATAAGAAAAATTAAAAAAATTAATGTAAAATCTGAAAATTTAAATCTCATTTTAAACATAAGTAACAACTCATTTAAATCACATAGTATCAATAATGATTTCTTTTAATGAAATTGTTTAAAAGAATAACTCACTAAACTTATAACCATCAATTTAATGCTAAAATTTAAAAAATAAAAATCTAACCATTTACACTATAAATAATTTCGACGTTCCACTTTCAAAAAACATATCTCTACTACTTTATAAAGCATTTGAGACATGCTAAATAAGAAATGTTTTAAATGAAAAACATTTACTCGGCACAAAAATAGTCACTTGATACCCGTCGCCGCATTATACGGATACCCTTGTATCGATTAGTAAGATGTACAGTTAAAAGGAATGAAGTATGAATTTTGTGACACTAAAATTATAACTATAGTATTAAACAACAGAAATTGGGAACCACGCTGAGGATTAAAAAATAATTTCACCACTTACGATGTAATAAAAATATATTCAAAACACACCCTCAAGTATGCTGAACGTTACAAAACCGACCTTCAACTGTAACCTATTAACGATTTTTTATATAACAAACTTTATTTATTAAATATGAAGCGCGTATCTATTGATTCATACCGAAAAAAATGTCACTGAAAAGATCGTCGAATTACGAATAAAACGAGCCAAATATTACAATGCTTCTGACATGCGTACGGTTTTATAAAAATATTGAAATTTAATATATATTTTAGAATATTTATGGAAATAGTCTTTGAAGTTATCTGTTCGTTGCAAAATGAGTCTCAACGACTGACAAATAGTACTTGGCATTATTGGTCTGTTGCAAAAATAAACCCGCGTGCTCCGCAACGACGCGCGAGTTACGAAACAATAATAGCAGTAAGAGGAAAAACTTTAGAAAAGTACATTTCATCAAAGTAAAAAATGGCGAAAAAGGGATACAAAAGTGGGTGAAATGGTGAAAAAATAGTTTAAAAAGGAAAGTTGCGAGGGTATATTGGTCATTACATAGTGATTAAATAAAACTTTGACGTGTAAAATAAGTTGCCTATCCTTGAATGGGCAGTAAAGACGAGATGCAGTGTCATGAATATAAAAAAGACAAAATATTTCTTTCACACATAATTCGAAAAATGATCCATTACTTTCGCTATATATAATCTCATTTCATTCAGCATACTTATTTCTTTCTATATATAAAACAAACACTTTTTCGAAGACAGCAAGTAGTAAGTGATGATGTCTGAATTTGATAAGCTGAAAGAAGCGGTTGAGACGGTTAAGTTAGTTGACTCACACGCACACAACATCGTATCTCTCAGTTCTTCAGTTCCATTTCTCACATGTTTTTCTGAAGCTACTGATAAAGCCTTATCTTATGTTCCTTCTACTCTTAACTTTAAGGTACGTACATTTGACTTCAGCAGACAAGTTTTTTTTTTTTTTTTGTGTTACCTTATTTATCTGGCTTACTAGGTTATTAAGTTCATGTTTGGATTATGAATTTAATTCAACTTGATGATAAGCTCGAAAAAACAGGTAAGTTTTTCCAGAATTGTTTACACAAGTTCTGAGTGAGTTTTGTTTGGGAGTGTTTTTGGCTTGGGAAATGATTGCACGTGTGGTCGTGCGGACTTCAATGTATATAGTTAAGAGAACTAACAAAACTTTAAAAAAATCAAGAACATCATGCACGACTTCAATAATTGTATTTCAACGTATATGTTCTAAAAATAACAAATATGTTCTGAAAATAAAGTCCCATATATATATATACACAACAATTTGATGGATAAAGTGATGTGTCATTAAAAAAAGTTGCGTGTGCAAATTAATTCCTTTCTGGCTTACCATGTTATCAAGTGAAAAAAAAAATAAGCCATATTTTTTGGTATTTTATCGAGTTGAACTTATGGTTTAAAAAGTAAGTCACAAGGTAACTTTATTAGTTTAAAAAAATAGGCCTAGGAGCTTTTCCAAATTTACATATTTATTACCAACACACATTATTGACGATGTATAGTAGCGTCAATTTGTGTGGGCAATTTATTATTTTTATTTATATATGGGTGTGTAGTAACTAAGAGTGAATAGAGTATTTAAATAATGTATTTAAATAACTGAGAGTCAATTTAGTGGTTTAAATTGTAATTAAGTATTTAAATATTTTTTAAATTGCATTTCCTTTTTTTTAAATAATGATATTTTAGTCAAATAACATTAATCAGTTCTTAAGTTAAAAAAAATAAAATGATTTCTTATGTAGTATAGATAAGCTAACACAAACAGGCCAGAAAACCATATGTAATAATTTCTTCATAGTTAGCACTTTATCTTGTGCATCACTAAAATGGGTGGATCCTTAGAGTACGAGTATAATGACAATTGACAAATGCTGAATTGGAAATGTATTGAATCTTCGATGAGTTTTCAAAATGCAGATAATTGTGAGTTTCAGTATGGGTAAAAAAAGATTTATGAATAACATACTTTATACAACTATTTTCCAGGGTTGTGAAAAACTCACATGTTAATTTACTTAGGTAGCAATATGATCAACATGCTACAAATCTCGTCTCGGTATCATATTTTTTGAGGTGATGAAACATGAGCAAAGTTTCTGATATTGAGACGAAATATGACGCGTCTTGATCATATTGGTATGAAAGAAAATAGGTTGTTTAGGTTGGAACTATAGTGGAAAAAAATATGAGAAATTAACGGCGACCGGTCCCAAGGCCAACATGAGAGAGATAAATCGGCTAAAAGCTTGATAAAAAGAGCATGTGATAAAACTTGAAAAATAAATTGACTACACTCAGTAGGGTCCAAGAGATTCTTTTCTCTTAAATATATTTTTTGGAGTTTATTGTAGATACTTGTGAAATGAAAAAAATAATTTGAGTACTATATCTTCATGACCTGCAGAGTTGCAGGCAACATTATTTTGTGAAGGCAATAATAGATTTCTAATCGTCAGAGATATTTTTAGTACTATATAAAAATATTTAATTCTACCGTATAATGTCTGATATGGGATGTTATTCAAATGTTATACTAGCATTGGTCTATTTGCTTTAACAATGTTTGTAAGAAGTGTTTATTGACAACGTAACCTGCTTATAGTGTCCGTTTAGGCTTTTTAGTATACTGATTTTTTGCGCTCTTGTTTTATTAGGAAAAGAAAATATGTATAGCTTAGATGTTTTTCAGTTTTTTTAAACGTTTAATCGGTGTTATAGAAAATTAGGACATCATTCATGAACATTAACCACTTTTTTTAAAATGTGACACATGTTAGACAATCCACTTTTAAGAAAACATAACAAGTGGTATCACACATGGTATGATTGATATCCATATTATTACCAAGTAAAAACTTGGGTTTGATGCAAGAAGTAACTAACTATATAGATACCTGTTAACTCGGAAGTTAGTTTAGAAATTGGACATAGTAGGCAAATGCTTGATTACAATGATGCAGATTATATGTTTAGGTCTTAGTTCAAGTGGATATGTGAAGAGATTTGTCTAGGATAAAGTAAAATATATAAACTTAGTAAGAAAGACATAAACCTAACTTAAGATATTTCTACCAGATTAAAGAACTTTTTTCTCAAAGTTAAAAAGAGCAAATTTATAGCCTGGAGCATGAGCTAAAAATTGTTTGTTGCATATTGCAGAGAGGCCTGAGGGATATTGCTGAATTGTACGGGTCTGAGTTATCTCTTGAAGGAGTCCAAGAATATAGAAAGTCTGCAGGAATTGAAACAATCAGCATAATGTCCTTTAAAGCTGCGGGAATCTCTGCTTTACTAATAGATGATGGATTGAAGTTAGATAAGATGCTTGCGACTGCAAAGCATGGAGATTTTGTGCCATTTGTTGGCAGAATACTGAGGATTGAGAGTCTAGCTGAGGAAATTCTTGATCAAGTAAGAATCTCTTATATTTTGTCGTTTAAATTTTTTTATTTTCTCATTGCGTAATGTTACAATGCATAGTATTATGTTTATTTTGTCTCAGGGGATAAAAAACGGGAAGAGTTGGACAGTGAATACATTTACAGATAGTTTCGTAGAAAGATTAAAATCATATCCTTTTCAGTTGTATTCAAAACTACGGTTATAGCTTTCAGTAGGTATAAAGGTAACAGTCATCTGTTAGCTCCTTAACATTTTGTTGTAACATTTGCTGTCAAAGTGGGTACAACAGATGATGTCAAGGTGGTTGGTCTAAAAAGCATCGCTGCATATCGTGGTGGTCTTGACATTAACCCAAATGTCACCACCAAAGAGGCTGAGGGAAGTTTGCTGACAGTTTTGCTTGGTGAGGTTTAAATCAGTAACCTTTGTTATACTATCATTGGCAGCTTCTGTCGCAATCTTCGCCCCCCCAACTCCAGCACCTTCTACCCCCCCCCCCCCCCCCCCCCCCCCCCCCCCCCCCCCCCCCCTCCCTCTTCCCCGAATGGGTGGATACACGTTTGTATCTCTTTTGATTTTGGGTAAATAAGCTAAAAAAGATGGGTAAAAAGGAAGAGTGTCAAATGGATCAAGTTGCCGAAGTGTATTTTTACTGCATCAAAACTTTTAAATCCTTTTATTTAAATGAAATGATCAATTGATCATTATTCAAGTTTATGACTTTTGCAACAAATTTTGCATACTAATTATCTTAAAAAAATCAAAAATTTAACCCAAAAGTGTTCGAGTCAACACAACCTGACCAGTACCAAAAGGTTATCCTTTTTGAGCCGTTACTTAACCCAACCATTTTGCTACCTCTAACAAGTCACTAATCTGAAAATTTGTCTTCACAGCTGCAAATCCTGTTCGCATCACCAACAAAAACCTGGTCGATTATATCTTCGTGCGTAGTTTGGAGGTGGCTGTGGCTTTTGACTGGCCCATGCAGATACATACAGGGTAAACATATCAGAAAAATTGCTTCACTTCAATTTCGGGTCAATTTAATTTAAATGGCAACCTAGCTTAAGCAATGTTTCACTGGTCACTACACTTTCTTTAATAGTCAGTCATACGGCGGTCTTTTCTGGTGGTGCACGCTGTTGCTGGGGTGATATAGGTGTTTGGTATTCTTTCTAAGGTCAATTAACTTGAGGATATTTGCAAAAACAAAAATGCCCCTAAAGTTTATAAGGGGATTATGTGTAGATATCATAAAAGTATATTAACCAATTTGGAACATTGGTTAAACTTGGTTTTCTATCTAATGAAACTAGTCCGATAGTTTTTGCCATAATGTAAAACTACATTGTTAGTTACAACTACTGCTTGCAATTTGTCATGCTTTTAGTATTAAATAAATGAAACTGATTTCTTACTAGCTTTGGAGACAAAGATTTGGATTTGAGGCAGGCCAATCCCCTTCATCTGCGTAATGTTCTTGAGGACCCTAGATTCGCGGATTGTCGAATAGTCCTGTTACATGCATCCTACCCTTTTTCAAAGGAAGCCTCATATTTGGCATCCGTTTATCATCAGGTCAAATTTAGAGACTGAAACAGCAATTTAGTAATTTAAAATTCTTAACACATGCTGTATAATCAATTTCAGGTGTACCTTGATTTTGGTTTGGCAGTACCGAAGCTTAGTGTCCATGGCATGATATCATCCGTCAAAGAACTTTTGGAGCTAGCACCGCTTAAGAAGGTGAGTGTATCCTTATAATGCTATTTTTAAGCTCATATTTTATGCTATTGTTGTTACGTTAAAACAAAATGGTATATTTGCAGGTGATGTTCAGCACTGATGGAGTTGCATTTCCTGAAGCGTTTTACCTAGGTTTGTAACATCAGAACTATATATTTCTTTTCAGTAGCCTATACATATTTTCTTTTTTGAAATGCATCAACTTTGTGCAGATCATTTCTCATGCTTGGAGTATGGCATAATACATAAATAAAACCATTAGAATAGTTGTGAGGATATAAGTCTAATGGTGGAAAAATGGGTGGCTCTGGCAGGTTTAGTAGTGGGTCAAACGGTTGTTTTTGGAACTAGTTGAAACGGTTCGCGTGGGGTTGACCCGAAACACTATATGTTCAATATTTATAGTTGTATAAAGGTCAAACACTCAAATATAATTATTACAAGAGATATTTCAGTATTAGTCAAACATTTTCAATAAAATAACTTTCGGAGTATGCTGCATCACATATACACATTAGAGATAATATATAAACTGAATCAATCATTCATACATAATGGCATATAACAAGAGTTTAAAAGAGATAAAATAGGAATGTATAAATATCTTGTTTGTAAAATTAATGCAAAGTCAACATTCTCATTTTGACTGGCTTGTCAGGTGCAAAGAGAGCACGTGAAGTTGTTTTCTCCGTTCTACGTGATGCATGTAATGAGGATGATCTTTCAATTCCTGAAGCGCTTGAAGCTGTTACCGACATCTTTGCTGAAAATGCAAACAAGTTTTACAAGATTGATAGTGCTTTGACGTCTAGAGCGGGATCCACACATGTTTCCAATACCTTATCGAAGTTGGACAGTCATGTGAAAGGGGGGTTTAAATCTATCCAACAAGATGTCGTGCTTGTTCGCGTTTTATGGGTAGATGCTTCTGGACAGCACAGGTGCCGGGTAAGTTTTCACTAAAGAGATTCTTATTTATTACTTAACTTTCTTTTTATTTGACTTTATGTAATTAAAAAAAGTTAGCCACTGAGTTTGTATACATGGATTTCAGGTTGTCCCACAACAACGATTCAATAAATTTGTGAGGGAGAATGGGTTAGGTCTAACCTGTGCCTCTATGGGCATGAGTTCAGCAATAGATGGTCCGGCTGATGAGACCAATCTGACCGGAACCGGCGAGATCAGACTCATACCCGATTTATCAACCAGACGTAAAATCCCATGGTAAATATTTATTTGAAAACATGTAAACTAGCAATACTAGTTGTATTCAGAAGTTCCATTTTCACATTTGCATCCTGAAATGATCTGTCACCATATGATATGTGTTGACACTGATACGTGATCATCACTCTCTTCAAACTTATATTATGTACTCCTTTTCTATTACTTAGATCACACTATTTATTCTAATGGATATTATCATGTCTCTGCAGGATGATGCAGGAAGAAATGGTTTTGGCTGACATGCACTTAAAACCTGGTCAAGTGTGGGAATATTGCCCAAGAGAAACACTAAGACGAGTTTCAAAAGTTCTGAAAGATGAATTCAACTTGGTATATTCTGATAGTTTAATCATTATGCTCGAACTTTTAGTTATGCATGGTGTTGAGATGGTCGTGTCGGGCAACAGGTGCAGGTCAAAATGAGTCGGCTTCAGTACTAATTAAGTTGAGTCAATTTTAACAGGTGGAAACGGTGTCGTCGGGGTTGACCCGAAATTCGTTTGTTATCCATAAATTGATTTAATTTACGTTCGAAAGCTATAAGTTGATAACAATCAAAATCTTTGAATGCCGAGATTTGGGAGGTTGTATGAGTTTTACTTCAGGTGACTTTAGACCCATTTGACTGGTTCCCTTTATAGCTAGTTTTTTTAAAGTAGCGCATTTGGGAATAAAATAACCCAAATCTGCTTGCTATAAGTAAATCAGACAAGTTTGCCACATATGAGGTTTTGTTTAACCCAAATCTGACGCATTTGAATGGTTCTAGTACAACGTGCATATTTTGTTCTTCTTGACATGTAAAAATGAGGCACCTACAGCTGAGTAGGTGGGGTCATGGACACCATTCAACGTTACACTCTCGTTAGCCCCATAAGCTTTGGAATAAGATCCTGACAGGGTACTTAGCATTTGAATGCCTTTTATGCAGGAAATGAATGCTGGCTTTGAAAATGAATTCTTTCTGTTAAAGAGTCAGACAAGAGATGGCCACGAAGAATGGGTCCCATTTGACACGTCACGTTACTGCTCAACATCCGCGTTTGATGCTGCTTCACCTATATTACATGAAGTTGTTAATTCCCTAGAATTCTTGAATATTGATGTAGAACAGGTAACAAAGGAACTTACATTTTCTAGGTTTATTTTCTTGGAATATATAGATCTATTGGCGCCCTAAAATCTTTGTCGCAACTCTTAGAACTGATCGTCTATATTTGATGCAAACAAATTCGTATATGCACAAATATGTTATTATAGAGTAGCCATGATCTTATAAGCATTATTTAGTGGATTGCCAACATCATGTTTTTTTTGGTAGTGCAGCTACATGCAGAGGCTGGTAATGGTCAGTTTGAAATTGCGTTGCGTTATACAACTTGTAGCAATGCTGCAGATAACTTGATTTATGCCCGTGAAGTTATTAGAGCTGTTGCAAGGAAACATGGGTTTCTTGCTACTTTTATGCCAAAGTAAGTACCCACTACATAAGACTACTTTTATGTTCCAATAGGATTTTAAGGATTTGGATTGTATCCTTATTGCTATAATAACATTGTTTTATAGCTACTGATAAACATAAGAAAGGCACAAAAAAGTGAGTTGGTCAACCCAACCTCCTCTGTCCCATTTCTACCCGTACTAAAAAACATTCATTCCACCCCGAACTCACTTTGACCCGATTCCCAACCACCATCTTGCCACCTCTAGTTCTGGTTGTAGCGTAATGTTTTGCTCATGAAATATTCTTAAGCTGCTATCCGCTGAAAGTTTCACAATATAAATTCTTATTTGTGGTGTAATCAGGTATGCATTAGATGACATCGGGTCCGGTTCACATGTGCATATTAGTTTGTCCCAAAATGGAAAGAATGTATTTTCAGCATCTGATGGGTCCTCGCGCCATGGAATGTCCAAAACTGGGGAAGAATTCATGTCTGGTGTTCTACACCATCTTCCCTCACTTCTAGCTTTTACAGCTCCAATCCCAAACAGGTATAAACTTTCACCAAATACGTTTCATTTATCTTTATGCCTTATTAGAATCATGTCTTAAAATCATGTATTTGTAGTTATGATCGTATACAACCGAATACATGGAGTGGGGCATACCTTTGCTGGGGTAAAGAAAACCGAGAGGCTCCTATCAGAACTGCATGTCCACCGGGAGTTCCAGATGGCGTTGTCAGCAACTTTGAAATTAAAGCATTCGATGGATGTGCAAATCCGTATTTGGCACTTGCTGCTATAATTGCTGCTGGAATTGATGGTCTTCGCAAACATCTTTCTCTTGCTGATCCTATTGGTAAGACTCCACAGTTGTTACAAATGTTACCTTTTTCACAGACTTGCTTATATGTTTCTAGTGTTTGAAACATACCTACCTATTTTAGATATTAACATTCACTTTTGTTTTTCTCAAAACAGATGACAATCCCGATAGCTTACGTGACAAACTGCAAAGGTTGCCAGTCTCCCTTTCAGAATCAGTAGAAGCTCTTTCAAAAGATGATGTTCTAGAAGCTCTACTAGGAGAGAAGCTAGTTGTTGCTATAAAAGGGGTTCGGAAGGTATGTGTTGAACATTTTTAATTCTAGCGATTGTGAGCATGCTCGTAAACGTTATATTAACTAGTTTTTTTTTGAATTTTTTATTTGATGCATGGGAGATAAACATAATCTCAATAGAACATTTCATAAGTAAATGGGTTTAAGTTGCCACCTTTTAGCAAGAGTTCATTTTCTGCTGTTTTTACAGGCGGAAATTAAACACTACGCTCAGAATAAGGATGCATACAAGAAACTCATACACCAGTACTAAGGTACCTCTGTATGTGGGATATTTGTCTGATGCAGAAGCCATGTTTCGTTTTCTTGACTGTCAAGCCTTTGTAAGGATATTTAGCGTTAGAATGTAAGGTGTTGAAAATTCTAATAACATAATGTTTAAACTGTTCTAGGTTAAACCAATTAAGCAATTTAAGTTGAGTCCTCGGTTTGCCTATGGTGAGGGTGCTAGTGTCCATCTTGATCATTGTCATCCTCCTCATACATGCATTTATACTAGTTACTGAGAATAATATTTTTTGAGTTCACGTGAATCTGTCTCTAGCCATTCTCGACAGTGAGGTCAATAATTGGCTGTCTTTTTTATTCAAATCTTATGCATGAGTTGTACATTATAATCATACTCAGTTCTTTGGTGGTAAGATCGATGGGCTGTTTTTGAACATTTATTCAAAGAAAAAGTTTCAAGGAAACGGAAGATATTTGAATGAAAATGCATTAGCGATCGGTCTTGTTAGGAAGCAGAAGCACTGGTGTGTAATGAAACTAAAGAAGCATAGATTCCATCCTTAATATTGACGAGTTTCTCATGTTTCCCTTTCTCTGCAATGACTCCATTTTTTACGACCGCGATAATATCTGCTCCCTGGATTGTGGATAGCCTGTGAGCCACAACCAGTGTCGTTCTGTGTATGATAACCCGGTCAAGTGCATCTTGTACCACTTTCTCAGATTCAGCGTCCAGGGCACTAGTTGCCTCATCTAGTAACAATATTTTTGGCGACTTCACAATTGCTCTTGCTATTGCCACTCGTTGCTTTTGACCTCCAGACAATTGAATCCCTCTTTCTCCTACATTTGTATCATACCCCTGTATTCATAGAAAATGTTTTAGTTTTCTTATCTAAGTTATCCCTTGTTCACGCACTGATTTCACCTTTTTTACATGTACCAGCTGGTGATTTTGAGCTCTACACTATACAAAGATTTTAAGTTTTATTTCAACAGAAAGATAATCATACCTCCACACTTTGTGCGTCATGATTTTGAGGATTTTACAGTGAGTTACAACTGGAATTGTCAAGTGGATGAAGGTTAGCGTGGTACCTGGTGGAGGCTACTAATGAATTTATGGGCATTTGCCAGTTCTGCTGCTGCTAAAACTTCTGCCTCTGTGGCATTGCCTTCCTTCCCATATGCGATATTGGCACGGATTGTATCGTTAAACAAAACCGGCTCTTGGCTGACCAGACCCATCTGCTGCCTTAACGACTTCACATTTAGCTTCTGAATCTCGACCCCATCAAGCATTATCTGACCTGAATCAGCATCATAGAACCTTTGCTGCAAAGAAATGATTGTCGATTTTCCACTTCCACTTTCTCCAACAAGAGCTACCGTCTTTATAATCAAGTATATATGCAAAACATTAACTTTATTAGAATTAATGAATTAATGGACATAACGCTAGCATTTTGTGAACTAACTTGAAACAAAGAGGCTACCTGGCCAGAATGAATCCTGAAACAAAGGTCCCTGAAGATTTGAATGTTAGGTCTAGAAGGATACTTAAAGCTAATATGACTAAACTCAATATATCCCTTCACATTTTCTAACGTTGTTCCCGACTCGTCATTATAATCTATTTTTGATTTCTGGTCAAGAAGAGCAAAAACTGAAGCAGCAGCAGCTTTGGCCTTTCCAGAATCCGAAACAAAGGATCCTGATTGAGAAACGCTTATGGCTGCCATACTCAACCCCAAAAACACCTTCGAATAAAGAAAAAATAATGCATTACATACTTATTGAAAACGGATGCCGGTTTTTGTTTCTCCAGAGCAACCCATGAGTATGCTGTGCCTACTGCCTACCTGGAAGACTTCGGGGAATGTAGTCTTTCCTGTTGCAACAAAATGAGCTCCAATATAAAAGCTTGTTGCATATACTAAGAACAACAGAAGTAAGGACGACCCATAAGCAGCACCGCTAAGTAAACCTTGTTTGATTCCTGCTCTTCTAGGACCTTCACATTTCTTCTCATATAGCTTCATCACCTTATCTTCTGCACAAAATGAAGCAATTGTTCTAATGCTGCCTACTGCATCACTCGCAACTTGACTTGCTTCCTCATACAGTTTCTGGAAGCGAAAACAAGTTTTATTAGCGTGTTATCTCCCGTCAAATACAAACTCATTTTTTTTAATAGAAAACGGAAAGTAAAAACCACCTTTGTATCAGCACTGAATCCACCAACGAATCTCATGTGAAGATATCCGTTAAGTCCAATTAGCGGTATCAGTAATAGAACAATCAAAGCCAACTGCCAATCTCCCATAAACCCGATGATCAAACCAGTAAGTGTTGTAGCTGTGTTCTGAACAAGTAACGATAGATTATCCCCAACCAAACCTCTCACAGAAGCTGCGTCCGAAGACAGCTTTGCCCCGATCAAACCACTTGAATTTTCCGTCTTATCAAACCAACTTATCTCCATCTGGAGCACTTTCTCAAAGCATTTTAATCGGATTCTTCGTACTAGCTTACATCCAGCGACACCAAAAAAGTAGGTCCTCAACGGTGTTGCCACCAAACTAGCCAAACCAAGTACCACAAGCATCAACGCCCACAACTGTGAATCCTTCCGAAGCTCATGAGCTGGCTTAAAGAAAGTCTTTATAATTATTGAAAGTAGGTACCCATATATAGGTAAGATCGCACCATTAATAGCAGCAGCTACAGAACCTAGCAGTATCACCGGGACATCTGGCTTGTTGAGATAGGCCAAACGAAGAAGTGAGACACTTGAAGGCGCAGAATCTTTCTGATTAGCATGTCTTAGTTCCTCAGCGACACTGATGGTCGAAAATGAATGGCGACTAGTGTTAGTAATATTAGACGATTCCTGAATTAAAGACGTTGAAATAGAAATGCGCTGACTGAAATGTCTTCCAGAAGCGAGAGTAATCGCTGGCCTTTCCTCCTGATTGCCATCTTCTTGCTTTTCTGAGAATTTGCTTAGATCTTGCAATCGTATAAGCTGGCAGTATGCACCTTCAGGATCTTGTAATAGCTCTGAGTGTGAACCTAGTTGATTAGTTATCAAAAAAATATGAGTCATCCAAGTGTTACATTGCGACTTTTTATTTCATATTATATGTAGATAAGAGAAGGACCTTTCTCTACAACATTGCCATTTTGAATAACGACGATTACGTCAGAATTTTTTATTGTGCTTAAGCGATGAGCTACAATGACAGTAGTTCGGTTAACCATGATTCTATCAAGTGCTTGTTGAACAACCCTCTCTGATTCTGCATCAAGAGCACTCGTAGCTTCGTCCAGTAGCAAAATCCTTGGGTCTTTCAAGATTGCCCGGGCTATTGCTATTCTTTGCTTCTGTCCTCCAGACATATGACTTCCATGATCACCAACCATTGTATCGAGTCCCTACATGCATTCCACAAAAAAAGGTATATAATAAGTACTACTGAGTACATCCTTATGGTGCGCACAAGCAATGAATGCATATGCAAATTAATATGAAACCGAACCTGGGGGAACTTGTCAATAAAGTTTTCAGCATTTGCGAGCTTGGTAGCTGCTTTGATTTCGTCAAGTGTTGCACCATCCTTCCCGTACGAAATGTTATCTTTAATAGTGGAACTGAACAAAACAGGTTCCTGGCTGACAAGACCGATCTTGTCTCTAAGCCACCTCAGTTGATACTCTTTGATATTGATGCCATCGATAATAACTTCACCTCCTTGGGGATCATAGAATCTTTCGATAAGACTAATTACGGTTGATTTACCACTTCCGCTGTGTCCAACTAATGCTGTGGTTGTGCCGCTTGGTATGACAAGAGAAAACGCGTTAAAGATACTCTCCTCTGGTCTAGCTGGATAGCTAAATCTTATATCTCGTAGTTCAATTTCCCCACGAATATCGTCAAGTTCCAGACCACCGGTGTAATAAGGATCTATTTCTGACTTTCTATCTATTACTTGGAATAGTTTAAAAGCTGCAACTCTTCCAGAAGCAAATGCAGTCAAGCATGGTGAAGCTTGGCCTAAGGAACTGAATAAAATATGTTACCAAGGAACAGAAAAGGACACCACTATATATATCATATACCAAAGAACTAAGTTAGAACTAAATTTTTGTAATTTAAGTTATGTGTATGATCAAGAGAAGTATTATAAAAACTGAATACACGAGTACTATAAATAAAGGATTGCACTTACAAGGAGCTAATCAAGACAGACATCATTATGTTTATGACCTGTCCTCCGGTATATCCTTTTTCAATAATCAATCTACCGCCATACCATATCGCCATAGAGTAGCAACAGAACACACAAAACATAAAGATACCAGAACCAAGTCCAGCAACAAGACCCTGTTGCACCCCGGCCCTGTAAGCTTTCCTAAGAGACTTGTCATACTTGGCAATAGCTTGTTTCTCCCCTGTGAATGATGCAACCTGTATGTACGTGGTGCACAAATCGTTAAACTAGACTCAAGATGTACATAACGTGGAATGAGAATATGGTTAAGTTCAATATGGATTCTCACTGTTCTGATAGAGCTAATTGTCTGTTCAACTACTGCCGCTGCAACAGAATAAGCAGCTTGGCTTTTGGACACAAGCTTTGCCATGACAACCGTCATAAAGGCAGCTGAGATCACCAGAGGGGGAATTGAAGATACTAACACAAGAGAAAGAAGCCATCCTTGTGAAAATGCAATCACAAAGCCTCCAAAAAACGTTGAAGTCAGTTGTATAAATTTTCCAACCTGGAGATGAAACAGGACCACTTTTAAAGATATACGCTAAAGCATTAGCTAGACACAAACAATAGCATCCTGACAAAAATCATACAATAGTACCTTTTCTCCCATAGCATCCTGAATAATAACAGTATCACCCGACATTCGTTCCACAATTTCTCCAGTCTTGCTTTCCTGATCAAAAAATCCCACATCTTGCCTCAGTATCGTTTTCAAGTATACACTTCTGATTCGTGCAGCCTGCCTCTCCCCGGTTATCATCCAGCATAACACCTCTACATTACATTTAGTAATGAATATCTAAAGGGCCCTTGTTAAAAAAGTTAGAAATGTAATAATCAAGCACGGACACAGTTTTCTGTTAGAGTAATGAGCTTACGGACAAATGCTGCAACACCAGTCCCCAGAGCTAAGTAAACATATTTGAGAGATACCTGAAACACATAAAAGAAAGAAAAAACGAGTTAGCGTGAAACAATGAAATGGTCATTGCTATGGAGATAAAAGTTACCTTGGAAACTTGATGAACAATGGTGTTGTTATCTGCTGAATTCGATCCAAATGTGTCAATCAACTCCCCAAATATCAATGTTTGGAGAGGCATGCTGATCCCACTTCCAATCGCAGAAATTGTTCCAATGACCATAAGCACATAGTCAGTTGAGTCAGCAAACGAGAAAAGCTTGTAATATGAGACTACATCAGCTCCTGAACCTTTCGGTTTTTCAGATATATCTGGAGCTTCTGTTGCATTATCTTTTTCTGTGCCCATTATACAGTGTCTATACTTCTGTAACTAAATTCTGTAGATTTTTCTGTGTTACATAAGAAAAAAAAATATTGCATACAAATTTAGAAAACTATTACAGTTGGTAGAAATTTGTATCAACCATAAAAGATGATAAATAATCACACAAGCATATTAATCTTGAATTTTCGAGGATAAACGCAAAATGACCATGTATAAACACTAAATGCTAGTAAACTTCAATGATACTGCTACTATTCTTAGTGGACAATGTATATGTATATGCCACAAATAGCTTTCTGTTGCGAAGAATAAGAAAACTATGTACACTAATACCTGATTAATCTGTATTAACTATTTATTTGGCTTACGATATTCCTTTAACATAGTATCCTTTATATCAATTTGAAAGATGCATAGCATTATTGGTGTGATCATCGTACATTACTGATTGTTACGACTTTGGTATTTTATAAGATCTCGTTTTCATATGACTCATGCTATATTAGTATAAGCAACTAACTGAAGCATGCATGCTTTTTTATATTTGTAAGATGTGGAGATGTATGGAGTCAGAGAGAATCCTAAGGACCACTTCTTTAGTCTCCAAGACGATTACAAAAACTTGTTTTTGAAATGTCCACCAACCGATCAATAATGCTGCTTCGATGTTGTTATCCAAGATTACAAACTGCTTGAAGTTCCTGTACTAGTTTCGTTTGAATTGGAAAACGAAACTTCAATATTCTTGACATTTCAATACAAATGGCCGTTCAAAAAAAAAATATTCCTGGCATTTCAATAAGGGGCGCGTTAGCTAGGTCGTTTTCTTGCGATTGAAGTGTTTTCCAATGCATAAGCTATGAGTTTAAACTTACTGTCTGTATTATACGTAAGTAACACATAAATCGTAATTATCGAGTAAGTTATATAATTTATGATTCACAATAAGTGAGTACATAATGATATGACATTGTAACTGATCTCGTCCTTGAGAGCATATTTAATATGTTTGTTATTATTTTGAATTAGAGTAGATAAATAAATTTAGTCATTGTCTAAAGCTGGCGTGTTACCATCTACTAGAAATAAGAAGGTACAGAAAGAAGTATATTCTAATTTTCTGAATTAAGAAGATAGTACATTTAAGTTGAGATTTCATAATCAACCATGTTAAACAAACCAGTTACACTTAGAAAATAAAACAATCAAAAAGACAAACTTGCTAAGAAAAACGCAAAAGATATTTGTGGACTTATTGGGCCACTACAATGAATTGCGAACTGGCTCATCTACTCCTTCAAGGCTTTGGTTCTTTTGGGCCTGCAGAAGAGGTCATACCAAACTAAACAATAAACATACCATGGAGGCCTGGAGGGTGGCAAAATAAAGGCTTCAGAGGAAACAACTCTTCGGCTATCGTACCATTGCAAATTAAGCTTGGCTAGAAACTCTTAAACGGTGGAATTCACAATATGCAATATTCCAAGTTTCCAACCTCTTGGTATTGATCACTCAATTTGGCTACCAATTTTCCTTCTTAATATATTTTGTGAAAAAGATTCAGTATGATAATATAATAATCATTGTATTGATAGAATATTAGAATGTGTTAAATCGTTACAAGAAATTTTGATATAAATGGGTTGAATCAAAGGTTTTGTGGTAGTACAGTACTACTAGTTGTTATGTGATACGTGCATGATGAGTTAAGGAACAAGTCTTCACCGGATGTTGATACAATGTGCCCATGATCTCCATTTTTGCATGCATGTATTTAGGAATTGAAGAAGTGGTTATAGCCACATTGTATTAGAATTCACGTTTCATTTTGAGTCCATGTTTTCCAGAACTGTTCCTAAATACTAGGCTAGTGGCAGTTAGTGTTTTTGAAGTATTTAAATGTAGTTTGTTTCTATGAAATGGTTATGAAAAGAATATTGTTTGAAGTCTAGTTTCTTCTCTTGTTTTCTTGGAGTCTTGCCCGCTCTAAGGGCCTTATCATCTCGTCTTCTTATCTTATTCTTGGGAGATTGACCATCTATAATCGGTCTTAACAATGGTGCTTTCATCGACTTACTCGATGCCTCCGAAACAGTACCCACCTTCCGTATTGGAATCCTTGGCTGCCATGGCCAAAAACCTCTCAAAACTTGTCGATACCATGACCGTAAACAATGAAAAGCTAGCCGCATCACAATCCAAACTCAACGTTGCCATTAAAAACCTTGCAACCCAAAACGAACGCCTCTCCGCTATCATTACCAATACCCCTAAACCAGAAAACACCATGGCTAAATATTTCCCCAACTCCACTTCATATGTCATGCCTCTAACGTATAAACCGCCACCCCTTGAAGAAGCTTCGACAAACTTAGCCGATACGAGGGCTAAATGTTTCCCGGAACCCACTTGCTATACCATGAAACCTGAAATTAACTCAAAAGATATCGTCACCCAAAACACCACTACCATCAATGTTAATACAACCGTCAACAAAACCGACATCGAGGTAGTCACCTACACTTCTCCTCCTACTCCCTTTCCGGAAATAGTCCAGCATGATAGGGGCACCCTCCATTTAACCACCCTTCATCAAACCTGGGACTTTTCCACACTCGTCAAGGACAAATTGGTCATCGCCTTTGCTTCATCTATAACAAAGATCCAAAATGAAGTTGCACCACAAACTCGAGTTACCCTTCCCTTAGTCATCGAGGACATGCTAGCAATCTTGCTTTGCCTGGAGACGTTTCCTCCCGGTCACCAATGTTCCCCACCCAAGTTTGTTATTCTCCAATCCGAAGACGAACCACCCTGGGAGCCACATAATCTGAAGTACATAACCATGAGCCTTGAGGACAAGGCTCGTTTTCAGGCGCGGAGTATTGATACGTGCATGATGAGTTAAGGAACAAGTCTTCACCGGATGTTGATACAATGTGCCCATGATCTCCATTTTTGCATGCATGTATTTAGGAATTGAAGAAGTGGTTATAGCCACATTGTATTAGAATTCACGTTTCATTTTGAGTCCATGTTTTCCAGAACTGTTCCTAAATACTAGGCTAGTGGCAGTTAGTGTTTTTGAAGTATTTAAATGTAGTTTGTTTCTATGAAATGGTTATGAAAAGAATATTGTTTGAAGTCTAGTTTCTTCTCTTGTTTTCTTGGAGTCTTGCCCGCTCTAAGGGCCTTATCATCTCGTCTTCTTATCTTATTCTTGGGAGATTGACCATCTATAATCGGTCTTAACAGTTCCCGTTTGAAAAAAGCATGACTAATACTTGTAAACATGACTAAGAGCCTCCGGGATCTTGTTTCTATACACTTCATATATATGTTTGTGTGCAAGTCATCTGCAGTTGAACAAATATTAAAATGATTTATTTTGTATTTTTGCTTTTGGTTACAACACTCAGTTTTATGATGATAACTTATCTATTTTGACAAAAGAGTTAGATATTGAAATACGCCTAACGCGTAAAAAAATTACCGTTTTATACAAATGTACATGATCAGTAGTAGTTTACTGCAATAAACCCAACAACTATGCTAGTAACTAACAAGGTAGGGACTTTGATAGAAACTTAAATTACACCAAAAATTACTTCAGAAATTCAGACAAAACATATATATAATAAGTTGAAGTCAATGTATTATTGGAAGGAAGCACTACTACATAACAGGTCTATAGCGACGGCTTTTTCAGTCGGAAATCTGTCGGTAACAGGTGTTTTGTTAAAGAAAACCAAAAGCATAACGCATACTAAATTCAAGAAAACCAAAAGCATAACGCATACTAAATTCAAGATTTTGATGGTCATGGTTATTACTCAGTCACGCCTCTGCAAACGAATTGGAGGCAACATTGTTTCAGCTATACTTAACAGAACCTCACCCGCATCAGGGGCATGTGGATGGTTCCACTCGAAACACTTGTATTCACTACCTTCGTGCTTGATACGCTAGTCGTTCCTTTTGCTCTTTCTCCATACGCTTAACGAGTTCCTTTCGCTCCTGCTCCATACGCTTAGTAAGTTCCTTCCGCTCTTGCTCCAGACGCTGAGTATTTTCATGTACGTCCCAAAATAAATTATACGAGATTGGCTCGTCAATCAGTCACCTTGCCATAACTATAAGGAATAATACCTTTACAAAAATAAGCAACGTTAATTAAGGCCATATCAGAAAGGTGAGAGTGAGATGTTGTTTATGATGAAGTAGAGCAACAAAGTGGTGGTACTAGATAGGGTAGTGGTGTTAGTTGTAGTAGCACCGGTTATAGTGGTGGTGGCTATAGAGGAAATTCCTGGTAGCTTTAATGGTGGTTGACGGTGGTTGTTGTGTGAGAAAGGAGAAGAGGAAGAAAATGAGAGAGTTGTGTAATGTTTTACATGTACACCGTGTGTTTTTGTGATGTTTATTAGATTACAAAATAGATGGTTGAGATTAAGTGTAAGGTAGGACCAAATGTGAAATAACGAAAATTTAAAATTACTGAAATGCCCATGGTTGAAAAGTCAAAGTGAAGTCAGTTTCGTATAACGGGGTTCGAGGGACCAAACATGTAACAAAAATCGACTTTAAGGATTAACGACATCGACCCCCATTATCTAGGTACTGAATCCGCAATTGGGCCTAAGTTTAGGGACGAGCTGTGTAATTTACCCAAACATTTACCTATATTATACACGGTTCGGTTCGGTTAACCACGAATATCTAAAAACAAAAATCGAAACCTCATCGTGATAATAAGCGGATTTTCTCGGTTTCGGTTTTTTTGATTTCGGGGTTTTTGTTTCGAATTGAGCGGTTTAGATTTGTTTTTCGGTTTTTTTGAACACCCCTGCTTATTAACGTTAAAGGGTCATTTCAATAGCCCAACTATATTAACGGCCCAAAAAGCTTAGCATGCGGAAATGAATGTATAAAAACTGTTGCACAAATTAACTTTTGTCTGTATTTCTTGCGTTTGCCGGATAAAGATCATCTAATGTTTAAAATCAACATGATGGGTCATGTTAATGTTAGAGTTACTGTGAGTGAGAAAGAAAAAGTGAACCATCTTTGTGAGAAGTTTATATCATTTTATATTAAACCTCTTC
>BQNB010089913.1:0-27285 GCA_026074375.1 Tanacetum coccineum
GCTGTCGGGGAATACCATAGGTTTCGGATTCTATCTAGCTTAGGTCTACTCACAAGATTCCTATCAACTGAGATTTAATTTCTTGTCAATTAGCTTTCTCGTAGTCTATCTTTTCTTTGTTCCCTTTGTTTATAAAACCTTCTATTTCATTGACCATCATAGGAGACGAAAATTCAAACCGATCCCGTACCTTAGGAGATTACTCCCGACCTAGCCATGAGGGATACCGCAATGCCATTGAGCTTCCTGAAGGAGCCAAGGTGTCCCCCCTGCAATCCGACACCATCTGGTTGGTGCAAAACAGATGTGCATTCCACGAACTTATGTCCGAAGACCCAATCCAACATCTTAAGGACTTTCTCAGGATTATAGATTCCATTAACCTTAATGGTGCTACAATAAATACCGCTCGTTTGCGTTTATTCTGCTTTTCTCTTTGTGACCAAGCCATCAATTGGCTTAATCGTCTGTCTGCGAGATCTATCTCAACTTGGGATGATCTCACCACTCGTTTCCTCTCACACTTTTTCCCACCATGAAGAATTGCTAACTTTGAAAAGATATCTTAATGTTCCAACAACATCAAGATGAATCTCTCTGCGATGCGTGGACTCGTTTCAAGGACTTACTTCGAAAAGTCTCTCATCATGGTCTTGATCTATGGCTTCAAGTTCAAATCTTCTATGATCATGTCAACTGCACCACCCAAATGGCCATTGACTTTGCTGCAGGCAAGAGACTTAGAAAATTAAAGCCGTAAGAAGCATGGAAAACCATTAAGGATTTAGCCTAATACGAAAAAGAAGAGTGGAATGAACCAGAAAGTCCAGACTACATAGGTTTTTTACCAGGACTAATAGATGCCACAATTTGGAACAGGAGGTTAGAATGTATGGAGTGGCGAGGAGAATCTTTAATGAGGAATGATAGTACTATTAGAGTATGAGGTTGGATTCACGCTTCCCAAAAGGCTTATCAGGTGGATTTAGAGGGACAAAATATGAGTCTTAATTTGATCAACAAGAGGGATCAATGTTAGGAATTAAAGGAAGAGATGAGGAAAAACAAAGACACATTTATGTGTCTTGTGGTTAGTTTATAGCAACCTTGAAGGTCAAAATAGAAGTACAACAAGTCATTCCATAAAAATGAGAAAAGATCACAAGATTTCCTATGCACAACCCCTACCGTAACCCTAAAACACTCGGCCTACTATGGTTCATAGGGTCTCGATGATATCTAAGATTAAACCCCACTTAACTATAGAACCTCACCAATACCTAATTCTAACCTGAAATATGCCCAACCCCATTACTTCATTTATTTGAGGAAAATAAGCTTGAGTACTAAGGATGAAGATGCAGTCGAGAATAAAGATGATGGGAACGGAATGGATAAAAGAATCGTTGGAGCATAATCTTTATGTGAATGACATAACATAATTATTTGTCATTTATTTTTCTCTAACTTCAAATCCACCATCAAACCAAAGGATTCGGGTAGTTTTTGGATGAGGTAGTAAAACCTTACCATTCATACACCGGCCTTCACCCCTCGTGGCATACTTCCATCAGATGGTTGTGTATCGCTACTATTATCACACTTGACCTTAAGTGTAGGGGAGACCCACCTTTACGTGTCAAATAAGCATTAGAGTCAGGCTCGTGACTCGAAACAAAAACATGCAATTTTTGGGAGGCACCCAATCTCTTATCTTCCTTTATATTAGGTGTATCTTCGTATGTCTTGTATGTTGTTTTGAGTGTATATGGATATATACTAATCAATTTTGGGGTTCTATGTAGTAAATCTTTACAGGAAATAACTAATAGATACTTGTGAGAATTTTTTCCAAAAAACGAAGAGGATTTTCTTTTTACTAGAATGTCTGAGACGGCGTCAAGATTTCTCCTGACGGCGTCGTAGCCCAGATACTGTAAATTCATATTATCTTGAATTTTTGAAAAATAACTTTTGTAATAATTTCTAAGAATTGTAAATTTTTCTGAAACATGCAGAAAACCCACAACTGCATTAATGTTTTCATCCTATCCTTATTGCTTTAGTTGAGTCTTAAACTTAGTCAATGAGGATTGTATTTATCATTCACCAGGGGATTTAAACACTTGGTGTAGTTGTCTTTGTCTTTGATCTCGTTGTATATATCTATCCCATGGATTTTATGCTTGGAGTAGTTGTCTTTGTCTTTGATTACAGGTTATATTTGATGAGAAGAAGCTTAGAAGTTCTTAGGAAGTTTCATTGGATGATTTTTGGAGGACAATTTAACTAGTTATTGCATGTTTCTTCTCCATTATTGAGCAAACCAGGGGAGTACAAGTTTCTTTTACTTGTTTTCGTATCCCTTTATTCGTTTGTATGGGTACTTCTAAAGAACATTGGGGACAATGTTCAACTTAAGTGTAGGGGGGAAATAAGCCTTAGAAACTATTCCTTCATTTGTCATTTGCTTTGTCCTTAAAATGATAGGTAATATATCGAAACATAGCATAAAAAGGTAATTTTAACCAAAATTTAAAAATTTTATGACACATACCGACAAAAACCGAGTATTAATAGCATCTCATAGATAGGAATTTATATGACTAGCATAAAAACCCTCAGAATTACACCCCAAAAATGTAAGGTTCACCTTTAGATCTATAGGAATTCAGGTATCCATTTTCGATACCCAAGATGATTCCACCTTTAGCAATTTCGAGTTAAGGTTCGAATGCAAACATATGTGTCTATTCCGTTGTTACGGATGTGTATGTATGATCTTTGTCACCTTTTCTGGAACATTGAGATCAGTTAAAAGAATCATATATAGTATATTAAATTCTAGAACTTGTTTTTCTGATGCATTCCAAGACCCCATGTTTTAAACCTGTAATTATTATGATGGTCGCCTTGATCATATAATTATCCCACACCCTTGCCATGCACTCATTATTAGTGTAGGATACCCCTAGTACAACCTTCCGAGCCTATCCTTTTTCACAGTTCTCATAATTTTATGGTTAAGTCGGACTATTAATGAAGAGCATTGTTAACCCTTAAACTAATCGTTACACCCAAATTGCCTTAGCCTACCTTGTATGTACTCGCTTTAGTACATTATTGTTTTAACCCAAGTTAATTATTTGAGTACATGGTTGCTAAGTCCTTATCCTTGTAAATATTGTTTTGGGATGATTGAGATTCATGATAGTATTCATCTTATGAAGAATTGGGGAAGAAGTAATTTATTACCCCCAATAGAGCTCAATAAGCTCAATGTTATGTTGATCCACCTCAATTAGGGTCATTACTTATATTGTAAATAATCAAGTATGTAAAATTTCAAGTGTAGGGGTGTATCTATAAACCCCCATAATGTATTATATGTTTAAGCAATGCCAGGGCAAAAGTGTACAAAAAAATATGAGAAAAAGAAAAGAAAAGAATTGAAAAAAAATATATAAAAAAATGAGAAAAATATGTACGGGCTGCCATTTGCTTATGTTTATGTTTATATTAGAGTCAAGAAAAGAAAAATAAAGAGATTGGTGTAGAGTTTTGTACAGTTTGTATATTTTTTCCGAGTCTTTGGCTTAGCAACCCAACCAACGTGTATTCATATAAATAATTAGCTAACCCTTCCACTTCAAATTCACCCAAAAGTCACCACCCAAATGTATCCCATCTGTTTTTGTTTCTGTTTCCATTTATGTTAACTTACACCGACACCCACAACCCTTTAAAAAGACCTCTTTGATAGTAATGAATAATACACCCGAGTGAAAGAGAGAATCCCAAACACTTATGTGAGGTGCTAGTATGTACTTTTTGTGCTTTTAATTATGAGGTATAGAAGGTTGTGTTGTAAAATGCTTTTAATGAGTAAGTTAAATGACCCTAATATTGTTATTGTCTATGTAGAAAAGCCCATTTGCTTGAGGATAAGCAAATCCTAAGTGTAGGGGTATTTGATGAGGTGTCATTTTATACACTTTTTAGGGTTATTTAATCCCTTAAATCATGCAAATATGCCCATATTATGTGCTTAATCGTTTGTTTTTAGATTTTTAGCAATTGGATGGCATTTGAAGGAAATACACATGACTTGGGCTCATTTGGAGAAGAAACGGACAAGATTACGACTCTACACCAAGAATCATGAAGAATTGTGCATACCGAGCGTGGAGACGGCGTCGCAGGTATAAAGCGACATCGTCGTGATCCTTCTAGTGATGGCGTTAGAGATCCAGCAACGATGTCAAGACGTGGCCGACTTAAAGAGGATCTAGAACCATCCATGTGGCAACGGCGTCAGGACTTCAAAGCGACGCCGTCACAGCAATTTCTCTATATATATTAAACTGAAATTAGGAATTAAAGTGTGTAAATTTGTATAACTTTTGGGAGACAAACCCTAATCATTCTAGCAGTTTTTAGGTCATTTTTAAGGCCTCAAAACCCCATTGTAACTACCTTTAATCCATGTTTTAATTAAGTAAGATTGTTTATCATTAATCATTCAATATGTCTATGTATTGTTTGATTGATCTATATTCTTTGTTTCTTTATAACATGCTAGGCTAAACCCTCCTTTGTATTTACTTATGATTGCATGAAACTTAGGTTGTAGATCCTTTTAATGTTGCTTCTTGTTGATAGATGTGCGCGTTAAGCTTTAGAAAAATAGCCATAAGATATTAAATTGGCATAGTCGTCTAGGGAAACGCGAGTAGTGTAGAAAGGATACCATCGGTAACAGTCTTCATACTACCTTACCCCTTATATGGTTGATCCCTCTTAAGATATTTCACATGCATTTAATATACTCTTAGGGGCCTTGTAATAGTCTTCATACTACTTTACTTGTGCGTTGCCTTAATGGAATATTAAATAGACGGTGGGTTTATGTAATTCGTGCATGACTTAGGATATACTTACAAAGATCATCACAAGTGTGACAAAGCAACTGATCTAGGAGAGGCAATCTGAGGAGTAGTGCATGATTAGGTAAATACATTATTTTATCATAAAGTTATCACCAGTAGATTAGATTACATTTAGTTTAATTAATTAGTTAAAACAAACCCACCTCTCAAACAATTGATTTACTTGCTTTCTATAAAATATAAAAATACAAAAAGAATCTTCTCTCAACCCCTTAGAATTCTGTTAGACTGTGTTCGAGCCTTCCCAACCTATTCCCTTAGAGAACGATAACAACCCCCAAGTCTTTCCTATACTACACTGCAACGATTAGGTACACTGCCTAGGGAGTTGTAGAACTTCATGCTGAAGTCCTACGACCCTCACATCAGTCAGCTTGGAAGGAAAAAGAGAGGGAAAAACCATAGAAGATTAACATTGAATTGATGAGGAAATCAAGGTTTTATGCAAAGGCTAATCCTTAGTAATGATCATACAAGGTAACTAAGCTCTTTTGATTTGAATTGAAAGATCATAAATTAGTGTTCATATACCCAAATTGGGGTTTTGGGTAAATGGGTTTCTAAACCAAGTATTAAGGTGCTTATGATTGTGGGTTAAGGTTAATTGATGATTAAATGTAAAGTAATTAGGGGTCTTCATCATATGATCAAGATATGATCATATGATGATTAAGGATGGAAGTGGGTAAGTTATGGGTTGTATAAACCCTTATTATAGTATTCTTTAAATGTGTTAATGCTATGTGATGATTATGGCATTAGGATGGCAAGCATAGATGATGGTGATGATGTTAATGATAAACTTAGCTTTGGAGCTAAGGTAAGTAAACCGGTTATAATGTGAAATTATGTTGATTGTATCATATATGTATTATGTAGAATTTGATAATAAAGGTTTAGGAGGCTTTGACTTATGATGATTGGATTAAGGGTTAATTAAGTGCTAGTTTGGAAAAACTAGCCAAGGTTGTAGTTAAGCTAATTATGACCAAATTAAGGTATGTAAAGTCTATTTGTATGTTTGAATGATAATTGGATTATGTGTTATGTGCAAGTGATTGTGAAGTATGGAATGATGGATTAAGTTGAATATGATTTATGCTTATATTATTCATGATATATAACATCATGTTATTGCCATTTACTTACTAAGCCTCGTGCTTACGGTTTAGTTGTCTAATGTTTTGTAGGTCAATGTAAGGAAACTAATGTCTTGAATAAAAGTATATAAATAGAAGCTTGGAAAAGGAAAATATTTGGACTATGGGAAAGAAGTTAGTATAGATGTCGAGCTCATACAAGTTGAACCCCCAAGTTGAATGTTTTAGTGTCAAAGATGTTTTGTATATATGTTTTGGAGTTGTCCAAGTCAAGTTGGGTCAAAAAGTAGATGTTGTGTAAATGAGTACAAGTATTTTGGGTGAAATAGGTCAAAAGGGGGTGTTTGGCAAAACACCCATCATGTTGTAAAGTATGTCTTTGTATGTCGTAAAACCACGAATGTTAAGGGAATGATGTAATATGATATGATAATGAAATCTGGAAGTTCTTGGAAAGTATTGAATCTCGGAAGTAAGGTTTTAGGTCAAAAAGGGGTTTCCTACACATGTTTCTGTAGGTGTTGGGTCTTATGGTCTAGTACGGCGTATCCAAATGATGGATATGGCATATTGAAGGTTTAGGGTGGATACGTCATATCCATTTCATGGATATGGCGTATCTATGTCACAATGGTCACATTAGTCATAAAAACCAAATCGTAAGGAGTTAGAAGGCGTGCCACCCACCGTTTCGAAGATAATTGAGACTAGTTTCATTTAGTAATACTTTCATGAAGTGAATGGTAACTAATTTTGGTCAAATATAGAGTCTGGAAAAGGGAGTTTCATATACCTGCAAGTGGAAGATCGGATTGATTCCCCGGTAGAGAAGAACAATATGCTAAGTGGTGAATTAGGATAATACTACAAATACGTCATGTGGCCATACTTGGTTTCATTATTGGTTGGCAGGCTACTAATACATATGACTAGAATTGACATAAGTGGATAAAGTCTCGATGAGCTAGGGTTCTAAGAGTAGTTACTACTATTCGCCCCTAAGGTAGATTATCATCAGCAAATAGGTTGCTTTATGTGGATGCGTTTAATCATTACAGGATTTGCATGTCTAGGTTCTAGGATGATGACCTGCCTAGATCTAGGAATGATATGCCGCATCGAGATAAGTTAGATCATTGCACAAATAAGCAAACCAACATTAAACTGGATTAAACATGGTTAATATAGTTTTCTTACATTAGGCTAGACCGCTCTTCTTCTTCATTAATGAGGAAAGTTGCGTCTTTTTAAGCCAAGTAGTCATTAATAAATTTATCATCTTTTGGCTCTTTTTCAATACTTGCATGATCTTCAAGTACCTTGGAAATTTCATGGAATGGATCGTATCTTCTAGAGCTAGTTATTATTCCATACACGTGATCTTTCCATTTAGACAATGGTGAGGATTCATTGTCATTCTTTTTCCACAAATAATCTTGAAGTTTTACCATAAGCTCGTAATCGAGTTCATGGAAGTCCCCAAAATAAATCTTTAACCCTGCATAAAATTCCTTGACGCTCTTAGGTTCTTCGTCCAATGATTCTTCATTGATGGCTTTTTGCTTCAAAGCTTCTTGTTTTGGTTTGTCATCCATCAAGTTCTCGTACCATTTTTTGTCTTGAAAGTAAATCATGCACCTAACTCGTATTATTCTGGGTAATTCTCCTCCATTGCAAAATCATTTTACATCTAAATTACAAGTGGGCCACTTAGTTTTTCCATCCTTAAAACGAAATGGTTCGTAAATGTGACGAATGTTATCCACGAGCCTTTCCCTTTCTAATGATGTGTAATTTATACACTTTTTCGAGGTAATTTTACCCTTATAATCATGCAAATATGTCTAAAATATGCGCTTAATCATTTCTTTTTGCATTTTTAGCACTTGGAAGACATTTGGAGGAAATACACGTGACTTGGACTTAATTTTGGAAGAAACCGGACAAGATGGCTAACAGGCATGAAGATTGATGATAATTCAAGACCACGCCATCTAAAAATACTCAGACCACGTCTGGATTGAAGAGTGATGCCGTCTAGAAATTCCTGACGTCATCTGGATCAGCTGTCAAATATTGAAGCCCTAGAAACCCTAGCTTTGTGACAGTGTCTAAAAAGCTGTGACGCCGTCTCGGCCTGATTTTTATATATACAAACTCAAATTTCACATTTTCAATATACATTATCATAGACGATTAGGGTTTTATTCGTGGGATGTCAAATTGTACTAGATTTTGGGAGTATTTTCATGTTTTACAGCCCTTCTATACCATCCCTAATTGCTTGATTCATAATAGTAAAGTCCTTTTATCCCTTATCTTTCGCTATGTCTTATTGTTTGATATATAATTGTGCTTCTTCCATCTTGAACATGCTAGGCTAGATCTTTTAAGTGTTTTCTTATGATTGCATGTAAATCGGTATGTAGATCTTAACTTCATTGCTTCTTATTGATGTGTGTGCATGTTTAGTCTCTAATCGTAAGATCTAGGGAGACATGATTGTGTAGACATGATTCCATAGGTAACAGTCTTCATACTACCTTATTAATATGTGAATGATCTCTTTTAAGTATTTTAAAGCACGTATATCTAGACTAGGGTCCATGTAATAGTCTTCATACTACCTTGCATGTGTGTTGCCCTAGTTATTTATATCGTAGACGGCATTTTCCTGTAATTCGTCATGCATCTAGGAAATACTTACATATACATCACAAGTGTGACAAAGAAATAGAGTTAGGAGAAGCTACCAAGGACCATACATGATTAAGTAAACACTACTCCCTTATCATACGAATTCCCTTATCTTAATTAGTTTAATTTAGTTTAATTATTAGTTGAAAACAAACCACCTTCAAAAACCAAGATTTACATTGCTTTCATAAAATATAAAAACAAAAAAATAATCTTCTTTCAAATCTCCTAGATCTTAGTTATATTTAGTTTGGACCCTTCCATCGCCTATTCCCCTAGAGAACGATAACATCCCTTGATTCTTGCCTATACCACACTATAACGGTTAGGTACACTGTCTAGGGAGTTATAAAACCGAAGTGAAGTTTTACGACCTCATCAAAAGTTTTTGGCACCGTTGTCGAGGGATTGCGTAGATTCTGAATTTTATTTAGCTTAGATCTAACTGATTGAATCCTTTCAAGTAAGATTTTAATTTCTTGTTAATTTGCTTTCTTGTAGTCTAACTTTTCTTTGTGTCTTTGTTCTGCTGAAGGACTTTACAACACTGGGTCTCTTTGGCGCAGAGCTGGAGGTATCTTTAGTGAGTTGGTCAATTCCTAAGATCTTTTTTTGTTAGATATTAGAAAAAGACTCGGTCACTCCTTGTATTTTACCGTTTATTGTTGTTCGTAGTTAAGTAGTTTATGTATAATGTTCGGTAATGGGCCGAGTATTAAACCCAACGTGTTAGCCCTTTACCAAGGCCTTAGGCCGGTTTTAGTTGTTACTATAAAAGCCTCTTCCATGCCATGGAAGAGGTGGTTAGTCATTTCATTATACAAGTTCCATTTTCTCTTACTAGAAAGTTCTCTCTCACTTTCTCTCTCTAGAACTTGGATAATGCACTAGTCATTCGATTGTGTTATGATTTCCAATATCCTACAATTGGTATCAGATCACATGGGATGATTAGCTATATTATGTGTGCGTTTTCTTGGTTAGTTTAGATCAAAAGTTTGGTTTTTGAAGGTTTATAGTCTTGTTCTTGGTTTTCTTTGATCTTGACATTTGTGATGTTAAAGTTTATGTTTTTATAGTTGCTATAGCCTTCTAGTACCAAGTTGTGCAGAAGAAACCAGGCAAAAACATTCAAAAGGGTGATTTTTAGGTGTTTTTATGTGAAAAACCAAAATTTTCAATCTAGCGAGTTAGGTCACTGTTTGAAGATCTTCGTAGCGAGTTAAGTTACTGTACTGGCGAGTTGTAAGAATAGTACACTGTGTGTCAAAAAGTACTGTATCAGCGACTTGTCGTCTTGTACATGTAGCGAGTTAGGCAGCGAGTGAACTTTTCTTCCAGGTAGCGAGTTGGAACTAGCGAGTTACAGGTAGCGAGTTGGTTATAGCGAGTTACAGGTAGCGAGTTGAAGACAATTCTCTAGCGACTTGTGAACAGGAACCCTGTCCATTTCAATTCTTGCTAGCGAGTTAACAATTCTCTTCCAGTGAGTTACAGGTTAATTGAAGACTTTTTCTAGCGACTTGTGAACAGGAACTATGTCCAATTTGTTTCTTGCCAGCGAGTTATCCACTCTCTTCCATCGAGTTACTACTAGCGAGTTACAGGTTATTTGAAGACTTTTTCTAGCGACTTGTGAACAGGAACTTCTCGTCCAATTTGTTTTCTTGCAGCGAAGTTATCAAGTCTCTTCCAGCGAGATTACATTGCAGCGAGCAATATGCGACGAGTTGTGCGATTAATCCTAACAAACCTATGGAACAACAATTTACCAATTTTCAAACAATCAATCACCACTTTTAACTTACAATCACTAATCATTGTTTTCGATTTCACGTAACCATTTCACAATCAATTAAGTTGGTGTATTTGCGGTAGCCATCTACTGTACGTTTGATACGCGAACCACCTATGCTGATAGGACTGACTTTGCCCTCATGGCATACAATGAATTCGAATGTATTGTAGGGGTAGCGATTGGGGTTAAACATCTTGAAAGTTAATTGATTGAAGGACCTTGTTAGGGAAAATATAGTAAACAGACTTAATACTATTAGTTATTAAGTTAAGTATGTTAGTTATAGTTAGTACTATAGCTGACTAGTTAGTACGTTAGTATAGAAGTAAGTTGGCTAGAGCAAGTTACAGTTGCAGCATTAACTTAGGCTCTGGCAGTATTAAAGATAATACTGCTTGGGCAGACCAGTTAAGGTCTGTTGTTATTTTAGTAATTTAGTTATCATTTAGCGTTGAGTTAGGAAGAGATACGGCTTATCTCATTAAACGGTTTAGGGTTCCTTAAGCCAATAATAGGAACATTAGAATAGTATTGTAAACAATCAGTTGATTGAGCATTCACAATCAAATAGTAATAGTAATAGCAATTGTTTGTATTTAGTTCTTTGTGTTCGTTCTTGGTATAAGTAAGTGTCGATATTCCGCGTCAATATTTATATTAACAGTCATTGTCTCGTATAGTATCTTTGGATTTATTCAAAGGGCTATAAGTCGTTCAAGGCTCATTCAGATCCTGTTAATAAGGACCTACAAGTGGTATCAGAGCCACTAAAGGGACTTTGCACAAGATTGAACATAGATCAAAACCTTTTATTCCACCAAATTAAATAATCATGTCTGCAAACGATAATTTTTCTCTTCATGATGATGAGGAACTTTCTCTTCAAGATGATGCATCTTTGGATTGGATCTGTACAGCAACCAACAAAGGAGATGCTCTGCTTAAACACACAAATAATCACACAAATACACTTTCAAACATTAAAATACCGTCCTACCAAAAAGATATTATGATACGTGTGGCAATGAGATGGGAACATTATCTTGAGTATTAGATATAAGGTGGGAAAGTGATTCAGAGGGAACTCAAAAGAAGCGAGTACACAAAGGGTAAGGATGTGTATACAGGGTTCTTCCTCGCCAATTCAGGAAGAACAGTTTGCTGAGGAGAAAGAAAGGAAAGCTAGAACACTACTGTTAATGGCTGTTCCAAAAGATCATCTCAGACGTTTTCATGGCATGGATGATGCCAAAGAGATTTGGGCAGCCATAAGACACGGTTGGTCGGGTAATGCGAAAATCGAAGAAAATGCCAAAAAAGCTGTTTTGAAACATAGTTTGGAAGGCATTTACTATTCGTTAGAAAGCTTAGAAGCAAGGGTCAGATCGGTTCCAAAAAAACTCCTTCACAGTTGGATGCCCTGGTGCTGTTGGTGTGTCAGATGAGAAAGCATATCACAAGTTTTTTGAGGTACTTCCTCCTGCATGGGGACAGTCTAGCTATGCAATGAGACGAAGATGATTATTGTAACAATGTTTATAGATGATTTATACAATAATCTGAGTGTTTGAACAAGAACATCAAAAGACATATCTTCTTCCCTTACATATGTTAATGGGGCTTTTCTATCACAAGCCAAAGCCTCTTCAGCCAGATAAGCGTAGCCAAGCTCAAGAAGTTATGTAGTACTTAATACACTTCCTCTTCCAAAGCAACACAAATGCTACTCCTGTCTGTGATGAGTTATCCATTTTTTATATGCCCAAATGCTGATGATGTGGAGGAAGAAATGATAATGAAGTCCTAGATCAAATTGATGATCCTGGGATTTGGAAGAAAATGGATATAATTTGGCAGTTGCTTATGACTGACCATAAAGATAAGAAGTTCTACAAGAAGACAGGCAGGCAAGGCCATAGAAGTGGATGGAAAACTGCATGTGGCATTTGATAAGAGAAAAGTGAATGTTTCAATTGCCACTAATTTACGGGCAGTTTGCCAGGGAGTGCAAGTTAAAGTTCCAAAGGAAGGTAGCAGGCAGGAGGGAAGCATGTTAAAGGTTAGAATGTCATGCAGTGGCAATTGAAAGGATAGCCTTGATGACATTGAAGAAGGTTAGATCAATTGGTAGAGCGACTACAGATGAGGAAACTCTATCATTGCACTAATGGCTATCACTGTGAATATGAGGTATCATGTGCTTAACTTATGTTTAGTATTTCATTATATTGCACTTCAAGCTAATTATGATGAACTGCATCTGATTTTTGGTGACCAGGAAGCTGCTTAACTGATCATAAGCTAGTGTTGAAGAAATTAGAATCTCAGTTCAGAGCTCCACAAACAGCAATCTCTACCTATCTGAAAAATTAAATTTTCAAGCAAATCAAATTTTTGAAAAAGATGAAAAGCTAAAAAAATATAGAAGAATAGGAATGAAAGCTGTTAAGGACAAAGATGCTTTACAAAAAATTGTTGATTCTTGGTTTGCATCTTCTAAAAATCTTTGGAAGCTAATTGATTGTGGGATGAGCTCAACTGTTAAGATAGGTTTAGGATATGGCATCCAATCAAATGCTGAGGTCCTAGGATATGAGGAAGAAATAAGTAGAGGTATTTTTGCTTTTAGGGAAACTGATGCAGGAAAGTATGACATCCCACTATACAGCAGATTTAAACAGGTAGAGTATAAAGGTGTCCCCCATCCTCTCAGTGGTGATTATACCCCTAGGGAACAGGAGGACATAGATGATTCTCTGTATGAGTATGGAAAATTTGGCCCTCAACCTCAATCTCCTAGTCCTACTGAGTCTGATGCTAGTTCCACTGTTTACTCAACTTGTCAATCCAATGACAGTGATGGGGAACTAGGAGCTGTATCTGACCATTCAGTCAATGATGACCCTACCAATGACCATATCCCATTACGCTTTATTGAGCAGGTTACCAGTACCACACCAAAAAGACTCAACGTCAAGTACCTCCACCCAAAAGACAGTTGTCTAGTTGTGCACAGCATGTAGATAACTCCTAGGCAACCATTAGGGACACCAGTGATCCTCACCTATTCTTTTCAATTAACAGGGGACATAATTAGAATCAAGAATGAAAGGGAAATTGGTGCAGGATATTCTTTTGAAAGAAAACCATGTTTTGTGTGTGGAAGTCTTAGTCACTTGATTAAGGACTGTGACTATTATGAGAAGAAGATGGCAAGGCAAGCTGCTCTTAAGAGCAAAAGGGTGGTTCATGCTGATGTTAGGCAAGCTACACCAGCCTGGACTAACACTAACAGGGTGAATAAAGCAAATCAATTCACTCCCAGACCTGTACAACTAAGTAACATTAGACCCAACCTTAGTACTGCTAGCAACTATTAAAACTGGCTAGGGTAATGTTTTTAATGGTCATGAATGTTTAGTATGTTAGTTCAGCATTGGCACTATTTAAGTTTGGTAGTTCTAGGATTTAATAAGGCAAGTGCAAAATGTTAATTCTGGTAAGTGATGCATGTTAAGACTGCTAGAGTAAATTAGACCGAGTATCAAACCAGATTTCATACAAAACATCCCTCAAACTTTCACAGGTGATATAATTAACAGTCCAAAAGAAAAGTTTTTTCAAAAACAAAGTTCACCTTGTAAATAGACACTTTTCAAAGAAATACGCCAAAGCCACATAACATATGTTGTTAGGGCATAAGGCATGCTGTAAGACCTCAGCAGGTGGTGTTTGGTGAAAAAGTAATACCATTCTCCATTACATAGTGGACAACCCTGAATCAATGTTATATGTTCTCTAGAGGAAGTCCACAAGGCAGACCCAAGCCTGTGAAGGCCTGGGTCCTAAAGAGAACTTAAACTCTTTTTTGATTGTGCAGGATCAATCCACTGAAGCATATGGAGCATAAGTATTTTTGATAGTCTGGATGTTCTGGGCACATGACTGTAACAGGGCCCATTCTTGAAGATTAACTAGAACTCATCCAAAAGTGGGATCATTTTCTTTTGGAGGAGTAAAGGTAGTTAGTATTCAGTGGAAAAATGTACAATAAGATTAGGAAAATTAGTTTTTCGATGATGTGGCTTTTGTGAAAGAACTGGACATTTTAATATATTTCTCCATATCTCAGATATTGTGATAAAAAAGCTAAATGTACTTTACTGGAAAAAAAGAGTGTTTTGTTTGGTGTCCTCTGACTTCAAGATGCGATGAAAATCAGGTCCTTTCTCTAAGGTGCCTAGGCAACAAAATGTATACTTTTGACTATGAAAAACATATTGATTTTCAAAAGGATCACCTTGTTTATTAGCAAAAGCCTCATTGGTGCGCTAAATTGTGGGCACAGGGGTTAGGGCTCTCCTTAATTTCAAAAACTTAAATAAACTTGTGAAGGGAAATCTTTTAGAGGGTTTCCTTCCAGAGTTTCAAAAATGACCACACTTGTGTAGTTGTCAGAAGAAGGAAAGCAACACAAGGCCTCTGTAAAGCACAGATTGATAGATATGTGTCCCACCTAGTACACACCTTGCATATGGACTTTACTTTGGACCTACCTCTGTGAGGAGTATCACATGCAAAGTTACTGTCTAGTGATTACTTGGATGACTGTTCAAGGTCTTTGTTGGGTATTTTGTCTAGCAAAAAAGGATGAGACTAATGACATCTTATGACTTTTATAAGAGACAGATAGAAAACCAATCTAACAAAAAGTAAAAAATCATTAGATCAGATAATGGGACAGAGTTTAAAACAGGGTTTATGCCTGAGTTCTGTGGGGATAAAGGGTATAAAAACAGGGTTTAGGTAATGCAAGAACTCCTTCAGCAAAATAGGGTTGCTGAAGAGAATGAATTGGACCCCCTTCCTAGAGGCTGCTTGCCTAGGACTATGCTAGCTGACTCACACTACCTACACTTTTTGGCAGGAAGTGTCAATACTGCTTGCTATACCTCAAAAGGGTTAGAGTGACCAAAGCCTCAGAAAAAAAATCCTTATGAGCTTTTGTTGGCCACAACAATCCTAGCTCACATTAAGACCCTTTGGGTCCATGTTTACCATCTCAATACTCTTAGCCCACTAGAAAGTTGAGAAAAATTTGATGAGGGTTTTCTTGTTGGTTACTCTTCAATATTGTGAAACAGTTATAAGCCTTTTAGGGTTTATAATTTAGTAACCCAACATAAGCTTGAAGTAGACCTTCATGTCACTTGTCTTGAGAAAAACCCAATGGTATAGGGATAGGCCATAGCGCTGGACGTTTGACTTTGACTATCTTACAGACTTCATGAGCTATATCATGTCTCTTTGCAAAATTAAGCTACCCTGCAGGTTTAAAAGAGGTCATTGATCAATGATGTGACAGACTGAGGGGCTGCAGACCTGATGGTGGTTTCTTTACCATCTACTCACTAAAGCAACTAGAAATGCAGCTTATTTCTGAAAAGATTGCTAAATAAAGACGACTCCCTAAAGCAGCATCTTCTACACCAATATCCAAGTTGCTGATGACATTCATGACCTTTTAGTAAAGAGCTGGATGCTCTTGTTTGAAGCACTTAGGACAGTACCTGCAACAGCATTTACCGAGTACCTAATCCTGTTATTACTGGTAGTATTAATCTTAATACTGCTTTTGAGGAAGTTACTCCTGGCAATATTGAAGTTATCTCTCCTAGTGCTGATCATGAAGAAGAGGTCTTCTCTTCTTCATGGTGCTACGGTGAGTAAGGAGTAGTTGTCAGAAAAAGCTAGGCTATGGTTAGCTCAAGGTCATAGCAAGAAGAAAGGATTGACTCATGATGAGGTTTTTTGCTTCATCTGTAGCAAGAATAGAAGCTATCAGGTTGTTTTGGCCTTTGCCTATTTATGGGGTTCATAGTCTATCAAATGATGTTAAAGTGATTTTCTGTATGCCTATTGATGAGTCCTGGAGTCGTCTCACAACCTCCGGCTCTTGTTGAATCCTGATCATCCTACAAAAGTGGTTTATAAAGGTGGTCAAAGCTTTTTGTAATGGATTGGCACCAAGCCCCTAGAGCTTTGGTATGTACTTTGTCAACTTTCTAGTGCAGCATGGATACAAGCGGTGCAGCTTTTTGACAAGACTTTATTCATTAGAGAACAAAAAGGATATCATGTTGGTTCAAGTGTATGTTGATGATATCATTTTTGGGTCTACAAACAAGTCTTGGTGTGATGAGTTTGAAGCTTTGATGCAAAGCAGATTTCAAATGAGTTCCATGGGTGAACTTACATTCTTTTTAGGTCTACAAGTCAAGCAGAAAAAGGAAGGCATCTTCATCTCTCAAGAGAAGTATGTAGCTGAGATACTCAAGAAATTTGATCTTGTGCATGTCAAAGCTGCCATCACTCCCATGGAGACCAAGTTGCCTTTGACAAAAGATGAGGAAGCTTTTGATGTAGATGTACACTTGTACAGATCTATGATAGGTTCCCTCATGTACTTAACTGCTTCTAGACCTGATATTATGTATGCAGTATGTGTTTGTTCACGTTTTCAGGTAACTCCAAAGACTTCTCATCTCAATGCTGTCAAGAGGATCTTCAAGTACCTCAAGGGCAAACCCAACTTGGGATTATGGTATCCTAGGGATTCACCCCTTGATTTGGAAGCATTCTCTGATAGTGACTATGGTGGTTCCAATCTTGACAGGAAATCCACAACAGGTGGTTGTCAATTTCTTGGTCAAAGACTTATCTCCTGGCAATGCAAGAAACAGACTATTGTAGCCACTTCAACAACTGAAGCTGAATATGTAGCTGCTGCAAATTGCTGTGGACAAGTGTTGTGGGTTCAAAATCAATTGTTGGACTATGGTTTCAACTTCATGAATACCAAAATCCACATTGATAATGAAAGCACAATTTGCATTGTGAAGAACCCTGTCTATCATTCTAAGACCAAACACATTGAGATTCGTCACCACTTCATCAGAGATTGTTATGAGAAGAAGCTTATAAGTGTGGAGAAAATTCACACAGACTTAAATGTAGCTGACTTGTTGACTAAACCATTTGATGGACCACGGTTTCATTACTTGGTGGTTAGCATTGGTATGATCAACCCATAAGCTACATTTAAGGGGAGGAAAAAGTGTAAATTTAGTAATGTATGTATTATTTAGTTCTGTAAAAGTTAGATTTAATCCTGGTAGCTCTAAGTTAAAATTAATTCTGGTAGTATAATTTAGGATTAGTTCTGGTAATATAGTAATTTAATACTGGTAGCTTTGTATTAAGTCTGCTAGTGTAAAAGTTAAAACTGGTAACCACTTAATACTGGTAGTTGAGTATTAAGACTGGTAGTTATCCTAGGTTAATTCAGTTTAGTATTTTGTTCTTGTGTTCATCTTGGTATAGATATTGATATTCCGCGTCAATATTTATATTCACAGGTATTGTCTCTCATAGTATCTTTGGATTCATTCAAAGGACTATAAGTCGTGTAAGGCTCATTGAGATCCTGTTTATAAGGACCTACAAGTGGTATCAGAGCCACCAAGGGGACTTTACACAAGATTGAACATAGATCAAAACGTAGTGCAAGTTTTTAAGTTGGTGGTTTTCTATTAATACTGATAGAAATAAATTATTTTATTTTATTCAAACATAACCGTTGATGATCATTGTAGCGCACTAAAACGCTGATAGAGTACTTATATAGGATAAAGTAAATTTCTCTTTCATCATTATCACTATTTACATCCTATTATTCTTTCCTCAAATAAGAAATAGCTAAAATTACTCTCACTACCAGACCTAATCTGTCAAACGTCCCATCACCAGTATTAATTTTTTTTAAAAAAAGATTCAAATATTTTCACCCAATCAATCAATGGCGCAACTCAAGTATTGCGATAAGCACAATCAAGTAGGTTTCTTACTCTCAACCCATGAGAGTGCTGTGTTACATAGAGAGATAGTGGATTTCCTCGAGGTCAAATTGAGGTATGGCCATCTTACTCACAATCACGTAGTCATACGATTCTCCTTGTCAAGCAGTTTTGGCAGACTGCAAATGCTAGAACACTTGAAGATGGGGATTATCACTTAATGCAACCATAGTGTATTGTTATACAATCACTGAAGAGTTGTTAGGAAGCAACTAATTTATGCAGATGCTTCAGGGATTAACATGTTGCACATGAAGAGATTTCTTGTAGGATTGCAAAATTATTGGGTAATGTAAATGACAGTACTTTTACTTTTTGGAAAAAGTCACTTTCTACACCCCAATGGAGATCTGTAGCCACATATTCTTCATTGTATAAGCTCCAAAGTGGAGGATGGATAGTTTGGTAGACAACTCCACTGCTATTGATCTGTCTTTCACTGGAAAGATGACTTTAACTTTCAAAACTTATCTTTCGAGAGAATGATCTCCAATTTGAAACGCAAAATCAAAGTTTTTATGTACCCCCATTTTTATTCAAATGATTTTGAATGTTCAAACTGAAAACAAAAACCTTTTTGTCCCTGTATCATTAACCAAAAAGATTTTTGGAAATATGAAAAGATTTTGAATGTACCTTGTTAATTCTTCACATGAACCTGAGATTCAAGCATCTAGAACTAGTGAAGAAAGTGAGCAACTTAGGAACTTGATGGATATTGTACCTAGGCTGGAATCAAGAGTTAAATATCTTTGAAAAAGGACTAGTGAAACAAGCAGACTCTATGGAACAGAAATCTTCAAGCTGATGGAGAGGTTAAGAAAAGGCTAGGAAAACAAGTTGAGGAAGAAGAGGAAAAAAGTAAGAGAAACTTAAGGTGCAAGGGGTCAGGATTCAAGATGTTCCTTCTCAAAGAATCAAGGGATACATTTGTTACCCTGAAAAGTGCAAGGGTTCAGGGGGCTCATGAAGATCAAAAAGTCTTCACTCTTAGTGGCTGCACAAATCTTGAAATAAAAGTAGCTTCAGAAGGATTTAAGGGATCACAAACACTGCATTGGTAGCAAGATTTACAGTAGAAACCTAAATCTAAACTAACTCTACCAAAATTCTTATATTTTGAAGAACCTGATGAGTCTCATGTTAATACTAGGTGTACACTTTTGTAGCTCTGGTTAATACTGCTGAAGTTAATACTGCTGAACTCAATGCTGTTAGTACACCTTCAGCTCAAGTTAATACTGCTGAGGTTAATACTGCTGCACTTAATACTGGTGAGACAGAAAGAGTTCAAAGGAGAAAAGGAAAAGATCCAATGACTGAAGAAGACCTTCAAGCTGAAGTTCAAGCATCAAAGAAATCAAAAGAGCTTCAAGAGCTAGCAGATTTAGAGGAAGCTCAAAGATTGACAAGCAAAATGGATGCTGAAAAACACAAAGACAAATTGTCTTGATGCATTATAGAGGCTAGAAGATTGGTAGAGCAAGAGGAAGAAGCTGCAAGAGAAGCACTGGCAACTGAATTTGATTACATTCAAGCAAGATTAAATGCAGATCAGATTCTTGCAGAAAAGATTCAACAAGAAGAAAGGGAGCAATATTCTATTGAGGAAAGAGCAAAGTTCTTACATGACACAACTTGCTGACCAAAGGAAGTTCTCTTGCAGAACAATGATGTGCTGCTATCAGGATAACATGCCACCAAAATATCTGAATGATTATAGATATCAGTGATCACTTATCTGAAACATGTTGCAAATAAGATAGCATGCTTGAGTTAAAGTCTAATCATTGAGGAGATTCATTTCTTGTATCGCGAGATACAAGAAGCAAGATAGACTTTTTGTGGGCTATTGGATCTGAAGAGATGAAAGAGAATCAAAAAGTTGAATGAGAAAGATGCTTGATAAAGAGGAAGAAAAGAAGGATGAATCTGTTCATGAGGAAGTTCAAGAGGAAGAAGGAGCAAAGAAAAGGAAGTTAGGTACAAGGAGGAAGCTAAAAGCAAAAAGGAGAAAGCATGCCTCTAGTCTCACAAGAGAAGATGATGATTTGAAGATATGCTTACATATAGCTCCTGATGAAGATAAAGTGATTGATGCAGAGAGTCTTGATCATCAATATCCCATTATTGAATGGCAGTCATTTTTCCTCACGACTAAACCTCAATATGATCAAACCAAACCTGATGAAGATATATATCTGAATAAGGTAACAAGGAGTAATGGACATCAGAGATTCTTTCGCACCTTGATGGGAGTCCTATCAATTTTGGACAGAGAAGACTTGGATAAAGTTATCTTATGAACTAGTCATGGAAGATATAAAGACATACTTCCATGAAGGTTTGACAAGATGCTTTTTGGGGAGATCTAATGATTATGTTCAATCAAGGTGATACTGCAGACTTTTGGGATACACAGCAAAATTGGAAACTTATCAGTTGGAAATTACACAGTTCCTCAGGGGTACATACTATCATGACAAGTACTGGACTTGTCATTCATATGTTTGTAGAAAACAGATACCCTCTGGCCAAGGAAGTACTTTCAAACATGTTGGAATTGAAGTTAGAAACTGAAGAAGAAAGTTTTATGGCTTTGGAGCTGATCAAGTTTGTGAAACAACAGTTAGAAGAATTTGAAGATTCTAATGATGATGACACAGTCACATCTGATCAGGAAGAGGCAGAAAGGGTTTGAGTGTTGGCTAACCACCACACAATAAATGGTCTTTAGTTCACCATGTTTAACCACACTAATCACTATCTAGTCCAAGTGCAAACGTGAGCTTGGTAAAGACCTATCAAATCCGTTCTATGGTTGACAATTTACCAAAAATTGTATGGTATTCTATGCACCATAGTATTTATACTAAAGCATGACTAGCCTGAGCAAACTGGCTACAGGTAAAGGCATATCAAATCCGTGATGGCTGTATGGTTGCCAAAACCCTATGTATTCAAAATCACCAATGTTTCAAGTACTGTAGTTGAATTGGTTTTCAGTTGACATGGACATACACCTTTCTGGTGGCCAAAGAACTGGACTACTCCTGAGTTAATGGCTAACTGGTAAAGAGGACATCAAATCCTTTTACATGTGTTTCAATGATGTCACCTCTCAAGGTGTTAACACACCTGGGATAAGTGATGTAGAATAGACTGAAGCTTTATGATTTGATGTACATAATTTCTAAGGTTGTGATAAAGAGATTTAAAGACTAGTTACTGTCAAGATTTGAAGACTTAAAGACATATTTTTTGAAGGACGGAAGTTCAAGACAATCCTCTAAAGCCAAGAGTGAAGCTTAAAGTAGGTTAAAGCTAAAGATTGTTTGAAAGACTGTTGAAGTTCATGAATGAAGATCAAGTTAGGGGGAGGATTAGAGTGGAAAATATTGTAAACAGACTTAATACTGTTAGTATTAAAGTTAAGTCTGTTAGTTCAAGTTAGTACTGATAGAGTAATATTAGTCTGTTGTATAGAAGTTAAGTTGGATAGGCAAGTTAAGTCTGCCAGCACTTAACTTATGTGTGACAGTATTATAAGATATTACTGTTTAGTCAGAAAGTTAAGTTGGTTGTATTATTAGTATTAGTTATCAAATTGTAGCGTTGTTTTAGGAGAAGATAAGCATTATCTGTCTTAAAGCGTTTAGGGTTCCTTAAACTTATAAAAGGAACATAGAATAGTATTGTAAAGATATGAGTTGATTGAGAATTTACAATCAAATAGTAATAGTAATAGCAAGTTTGATATTTGTTCTTGTGTTCATCTTGGTATAGATATTGATATTCCGCGTCAATATTTGTATTCACGGTTATTGTCTCTCATAGTATCTTTGGATTTATTCAAAGGACTATAAGTCGTTTAAGGCTCATTGAGATCCTATTGATAAGGACCTACAGGAAAGCTTATGGTCAAAGTTAAACATGATATGGCTAGTTTTAAATGCAAGAGTGTTGTACAAGACCAATTTGTATCACATTGTGTTGTCTAGGTCTCATTTGTTGTTTGTTCTGTGAGTTAGGAGGGGGAGGGAAAGGGGATGAGTAGTAGATGATCTTTTGATATTTACAAAGATCTTGTGAATTTTGTAAGTTATACTTGTAGATTAGAGGTTATAAAGTGTTCATTTGTACTTGTTTGTGTACTTGGTTGGTTTTTTTATGTACAAAATGACAATATGATATTACTTGGTAAAAGTTAGTATCATAAAACTCTTTTGCGGTATTGGGTATATATGTGGGTATTTGTTGAAGCGTAGAATTATTTTTGTGGTTCCGGGAATGCCTAAACTTAATTTATCGCGAAACGTATACACTTTACGTATTCGATAAAAATAAAATGAGCAAGGACCATAATTATTCTCAAAACAATTATTTAATACTTGATTGATGTAAACGTTTAATTGTTTGATGCCCGTTTATATTGAACGCTAATTTTTAGCTTACGCGATTTTACTTAATACATGAAATTAAAAGCAAACGCGTACAACACTAAGAATAAATAGTAGATTTATTGACGTCGTTAATGACTTGAAAACACGGGGTGTTATAGACTTCCCCCGTTAAACGAGCCTTGTCCTCAAGGCTTACGATGCAGCACTTGACGACGGTGCGGTCTTGGTGAAGAGGTGTGGGTGTTTCTTCTTGAATTGGTCTTCACGTTCCCACGTGAACTCGGGACCTCTCCTGGAGTTCCATCGAACCTTGACTAGTGGAATGCGGCTTCGCTTCAACCGTTTAACCCAACGGTCCATGATCTCTATAGGTTCCTCGACAAACTGAAGCTTGTCGTCAAAGTGAAGTCCATCCAACGGAACGGCTAATGGTTCGTCGGCATAGCACTTTTTCAAGTTGGATACATGGAATGTATTGTGAACCCTGCTTAGCTCTTCAGGTAGCTCAAGCTTGTAAGCAACATCTCCAACCTTTTCTAACACCTTGAAAGGTCCAACATACCTAGGGTTCAACTTCCCCCGTTTGACAAAATGTACGACCCCTTTCCAAGGCGAAACTTTAAGCATAACTTTATCCCCAACCTGAAATTCCATCGGTTTACGCTTTAAATCGCGGAATCTTTTTATGTCGATCGCGAGGCTTGCATTCTCTGCTTGAAAGATTGAATGGATCTTCTAGTTGTTCTTGCACTATTCTGGACTCAGTGAGTTGAACTTCTCTAAACTCGGCCCAACAACGGGTGAACGACACTTTCGACATAAAGTCTTCAAATGGTACGGCCTTGCTGCTGGTGATAGCTATTGTTATATGAGAACTCGACTAATGGCAAATGGTTAACCCAACCCTTTCCAAAGTCGATTGCACAAGCACGCAACATATCCTTGAGAGTTTGAATAGTCCTCTCGCTTTGCCCATCGGTTTATGGATGGTACACAGTGCTCATATCCAAGCTAGTACCTAAAGCATTCTGAAGTGACATCCAGAAATTTGATGCGAACCTAGGGTCACGATCACAAATAATCTAGAGAGGTATTTCATGCCTCGTGACCACCTCCTTTAGGTACATTCTTGCAAGTCTATCCATCGAATCAGTCTCTCTCATTGGTATAAAGATTGCGGACTTAGTGAGTCGGTCAACAATCACCCAAATGGTGTCATAACCTTTTAACGACTTAGGAAGCTTCGTGACAAAATCCATAGTGATGTTGTCCCACCTTCCATGAGGTATATTAGGTTGTAACCAACTCAAATCCTGTGGCCTGTTTGATGTTCTGCCTGCCTTAGCACCGTGGACATTTGCTAACATAGGTGGCGATGGATTGCCATTCATATTGGGCCACCAATATAGGCTTATGATATGTCTTGGTATATTCTTAATCAGACCCGGATGAATAGTGTATTTTGCTTGTGGACTCGGGCATGATTACAATCCTAACACCATAAACAATGGTTACCAACTCCTGACATTGAAGGCATAGTGTTTCCATACAAACACGGGGGATGCCAAACTTTTCCGTTCTAAATTTCTCCAGATCTTTAGATTCACTTTCAACCAACATTCCTCAACATCTTTGTTCTTGATTTCTCTAGTTTTAGTGCTTCAGTCTGTGCATCCGCATAATTTTTGTTTGGGGAGATTTCTAAACATTTAGTCATGATCTAGGCACGAACCCTTAATGGTGGCTATCGTTCCTTCATGCTGAAGGGTCAGAGCGACAAAACATTTGCTTTACATGGGTGATATCGATATCTCGCAATCGTATTCATAGTATTTCTAACCAAACGGACACTGCCTCATATTCAGCCCTTTTGATTAAGAATGTGTTGTAGACTCCTCTGTGATTCGTGAACACCGTACTTGGTTCAGTACAGATAGTGTCGTACCAGAGTTTCAGTAGAAAAAACACTACCGCTCTATGTTCCAAATCATGAGTCGATTATAGTCTTCTGCATGAATATTTCAGCTGGCGTGATGCATAAGCAATCACCTTCTCTTTGCATCAACACAGCGCCCAAACCCTTCTTTGAAGCATCGCAGTATACGATGAAATCTTCGCTTCCTTCTAGTAAAGCCAGAATTGGTGCACTACACATATAACAACCTAAGAATTTTCATCAAATGCAAAACCTATTTTACTATTATCACAATTATACGGGGAAATTTTTTCGCTTTATTACATTACTTGCATTGTCAATATCTCATTATGCAAGGTAACTTGCATAACTAAAGTAGACAAGCTCAAGCAAACCTACCAGTATGCATTCCTTGTCTTCATATATGTCAAGAAACATTCATAACATGTCAAGTCAATATCATATATCTTTTTTTTAAGAACATTATTCTCCTATAATTTACCATTCTCATAATGTTATATCAAATACGGGCTTAAACTGATTATCGTATACCTCTAAACCCTAAATTCTATGAAAGATTAACATCTAAAGTGAATGCACAACCTACTAAAGCATATGTACAAGTAATATAACATCTCATTTGAAATATAAAATCTCTTCAAGTCAAAGTACAAGTCCTTAAAAGCTCAATGTACAAGTCATTAAGCATGATCTCTAAAATAGCCGTTTTAACTCCGTTTTCATTTTAATTTCTTCACCATCACTTGTATACAAGATACTACACTCAATGTATAATGTATAAACCCTAAATATTCTACTCATAAACTTTCATACATCTTTTTACATTCAAACCCCTAATTCAAAACCTTAAACCTAAAAACCGAGCTAGTTTTTAAACCATGACCCGTTTCTTCGTTTTTATCTATTGTAAACCCAAACCAACACTCAAATAAGTTGTAATAACTTAAATTACAACATTATCAATCGTATTCCATCATCATTTCATCATTTTACTTCAACCATATGCAAATCGAATCCAAGAAACCCTAATTGTACCCTAATTGGAATTTTTGACCCGTTTACTCATTTTTGCCCATTTTAAACCCAAACCACCTATAAATTCTTGTTATTAATCCTTAATACAAGTCTTTTGAACATATATCTATCATTATCCTTCAAGTACACACGAAATCCAAGCTTGAAAACCCTAAATAATCCCTAATGTACCCGAAACCTAGTTTATTTCATTTTGACCCATTTTAACTAATCTTTTTGCAAACAAGCACCTCCATGAAAAGCACCACACTATCCTAAGCTGCTTACAATCACCTCTCCTAAATATCTAATCAATTTCTTGGTATAAAAATGAGCCACATCACCTCTTTTCTTCTTTCTTTAGCCGCGACTTCACATGGGGTAACCAACACATCAAAGCTACTTTCTAGCTTATACAACACATCCTTTAGCATCTCGTCATCACCCTCTAGACCTACTATATTACATAACCTGATCACATAATGTTCCTTAGCCTCCAAGCTCATTTCGAGTATAAATAGGGGCATAAACCTCTCATTGTAACTCATCCCCCACTTCCTCCTCTATAACCCATCATAGCAGCAATAATTTGCTCAATATGTATTCTAAGAGATCCTAAGAAGTCTCAAGATTAGAAAGGAATCAAAATAAATTGAGAAAAGAAGCCCGGGAGTCGTTATTCTAGGTGTACGAAGCTAAAAGTCCCGATTTCGACCCGTTTTCAAGCTATAATCTCAAAACCAGGTTCTATCAACTTCATACCTGATACTACACCCTTATAATGTTCATATGATCCTAAATATACTCTTGTTAAAGTTTCATAACCCAATTCATGTTCATTTTCCATTTTGATCCAAAACCGTACACCCGAAACCCTAAATTTATGTTTTTCTTAAAACTAAATGTTATAATGGTTAAATATTGTTATAATCTATCCTAGAATGCTTAAATAATGTTTAAATAATCACTTTATTGATTAATGAATGAATTTGAACTTAAGACCCACGCGTTTACGTTTTGAAACCCTAATTTGACCCGTTTTGCTTCCTAGCTTAACGAATCATTATTTTAAACTTTCATTATGATAAACCTTCATATTTTAGCTTATATTAATAAGTTATAACATGTAAATGACTTTTAGAATGTTAAAATAAGCTTGCATGGCAAGTTAGACCAGTTTTACAAAAGTATTCCATGCAAGGGGTATATATCGTAACTTTTTAAAATTCATAACTAAAAGGACTGAAAATGTAATTTTATTAAAGTTATAACTATAGGGGTCTATTATGTCACTTTTTAAAGTACAAGGTTTACTTGGTATAGCTTTTAAACTTGAAGGACTAAACTCGTAAAAGTGCAAACTCCGAGGGTATATTTTGCCACTTTTCATTCTTAAGGGTCTAAAGTGTAACATTTTGAAAAAGTATAAAAGTGTATTCAAAATTTACAAGACATAACTTTAATTAACGCTT
>BQNB010089914.1:0-5000 GCA_026074375.1 Tanacetum coccineum
CATAAGTGTACGTTTCAGTAAATTTATGAGTATAAATAAGAGAAATCTTAATTATCATGCTATTTGTTGTTTTGTCACATATAAAATCATTCAATCATCTGAAAACATTTTTTATCATACATTTGTCTTCTTAAACAACGACTACAGCTCTTTAAATAGAAAACGGGTCATTGTTTGAGGGGGAGAGAATGTCAAATCATCTCGTCATGATAACATGAGCTTTTAAAGGGAAAAGGGTTTAAACAATAATGCAATATCTCTCGGTTTGTAAGTTAATTAAGTGTAGCTTGCTTGTGCCTTATGTGTTATTTGCTTATTCCTTTAGGGTATAGTTTGCTAAATTATGTCTATAGGTATGAGAGTTTAAAACACCAAGGACCATATGTGCTATGTGTTTAAATTGAATATATCTTATAAAACTTAATTAGCAGAATATAATAAGTTATGTAAACATGAGGGGCCAAAAGTGTTAAAAATAAAATTGTTTTATAACAAGCCCAAACACCCCCATCCCTGCCACTGTTCATCACACACACACACACACTCAAAACATACACATGCACGCACACTCAACCGCACACTTCAATCCTTCTCATCAAGAATTACTCAAACTTAAGGTATTATTGTTACATTATTTCTCACACTCCACTGAACACACATCTCATTCGAATTGCATTTTAATGAGAATTTGATCTCGATAAACCCTAAATCAAAATTAGGGTTCATCAAATCAAAGCTTAGTAAAAACCCAAATTAAATGAGGGGTTTTGATCAAGATGAAATGTAGAACATCATGTTAAAACAGTTTTGTTGATTGTTGTGATTTAAATGTTTCTTTTGTTTGATATAGTGCTCGAAAAATTATAATTAATGTATTAAAGTTATGTGTTATGAGTGGGATTGCAATAACATGCTTAGTTGTTTCACCTAGAATCTTGTTTGTGCTCTATTGATAATCATAACATATTAAAAGTTGAAATCGATCGAACCAAAGTTTCCCATGAACCGAACGAGTAAAATGGGCCGAACGAATGAATAGATAGTAAAGACCGAACGAGTCTATATCAGTATGAGCCGAACGAGTAAATTTTAAGTGTGAACCGATCGAGTGTTAAGTGCTATGGACCGAACGAAGTGTAAAAAGGAGTAGGCCGAATGAGAAACTTTGCTATGACCGAACGAGTAAATGTTAAGTGTGAACCGATCGAGTGTTAAGTGGTATGGACCGAACAAGTTGGACCGAACGAGTAAATTTTAAGTGTGAGCCGAACGAGTAAATGTTAAGTGTGAACCGATCGAGTGTTAAGTGGTATGGACCGAACAAGTTGGGCCGAACGAGTAAATTTTAAGTGTGAACCGATCGAGTGTTAAGTGGTATGGACCGAACAAGTTGGGCCGAACGAGAAAAGTTTGCTATGGACCGAACGAGTGAATATGAGTGTGGACCGAACGAGTGAATATGAATTTGGACCGAACGAGTAAACTTTATCATGAACCGATCGAGTGAAAAATAAATGGAAACAGATCTTGTGCATACTTTTGTGAGTCAAACCAAAAAGATTAATCTTTGACATAACACACTTAAGATCAGATTTTATTTACTAAGGTTAAAATAATCAAGTCTCTTAGTTTAAAATAGACATTAAAAGCTTGACAAAACCAAAGTTAACTACATACAACTTAGTTGTTACCTTAGGTGCCTTTGTCTCATACGCCATTAGTCTATCTAAGATGATTGATCTTCAAAAGTGCTAAAAGTCATACAGGTTCTAGGCCGTCATTGATTGTGTCATATTATAAATTGCAGTAACTCTTTCTTAAACAGAATCATGGAAATCTCAAAGGCGGATCAAATCGCTTTGGATGATGCTTTGGTTGCTCCTGCAAACCGACTTAAGATTGGCAAATGCAATCTTCGATTAAGCTCGGATGTCACTTCAAAGGAGGCAACTCTTCAAGTTGTATATGATGTGTTAAAGCTCACACCTTTCTACAAAGCATTCCAAGTCTCGGCTGATGTTCCTGAGATCTACATGCAAGAGTTCTGGGCCTGTTTATATCATAACCGATCAAGTCAGATTCAAGTTGAACAACAAAAAAGCACATTCTCAATCTTGATCAACTCAAGACATTCTTCAAATTTGCCCTAAATCTGTAATAAGAATTTTGAAAGAACCACCTTTGAGAAGGAGATTCTCTGCATTTTCTAAGCTAGTCATTGGACACTCTAGAAGAAAAATAAGAAGATCACTGAAGTCAATGTCAATAAGCTGCATCAACCCTGGAGATCATTTGCTGCTATCATCAACAAATGTCCTCATGGTAAAACATCCTACGACAGTCTTACGTCTTTCTCAAGCACCAAATCTAATGGGAAAATTTACAATAACACGAAGGGTTTATTAATCATATCTTCAGTGGGAGGACTTCATTCACCAGAACTGATAACAAGAATACAATAAGGCAATGCGATGTCCTATCCCGTTTTACCAATCAATCGTCAACTTTTTGATCATGGCGTAAAGACCCTTCAATTCCTCGAAGAAACAAGGTTAATTGGCACTATGCCAGAGATGACCCAATGTTCACGACGATCAATGTCATCTCAAGAATTAAATACACACAGTGTCGGGACTATCTTACCAGCTGATTAACAAACGAGGACATCCGCACCTCTGAATCATACCAAGAGTATTAAGCAATTGCATCAGGAAAGATTCATCCCAATACAAACAAGAAGAAGAAAGCTGATACTGTTGTCTTTGAAGCACTTGCACATCAGGAGTTTGAAATAGGTGTCCATGATGAACAAGCGGAAGAAGAGGTCCATCATCTTCCTGATTGGTTTCAACAACCTAAACGACTACCTTCTCCTGATCATGCATGGAACAAGTCTGTACCTGCCGTTCATGAATCAGTCCAACCTTGGCTAAGCAATCTGGCAAGAAGACAAGACCCTCGAGAGTCATTCGATGAGCTAACAGACACAACATTTGACTTCTTAACTTTTGTGATGAACAGGCTAAATGTTAAAACACTAATACCTGAATTGTTAGCAGGTCCAACATTTGAGCTGATGAGAGGAACATGCAAAAGCCACACTGGACTTGTTAGACTGGATCAACCCCGAAGGCTGCCAATATCCTCATGATCTGCAAAAAGCCACTACCATTGGTTCCAAACTCTCAAGGTCGTCATGTTATACCGTTTCATCATTTCATCAATAACGACCTTAAGTACCTACGTGGTGGTGAGTCAAGCCGCAAGTACTCTACTTCAGTTACGAAGACCAAGGCTGCAGATTACGGGCATATTAAATGGATAGAAGACTTAGTGCCCAACTCAATGTGGAGTCAAGTGATAGTCAACTACGACAAATTCGCTCTCTGGGGAATCTCACATTGGGGCAAAAAGCAAAGACAATTCTATGCATTTGCGACCACAAGGGAATCAGCTCGTGACGTCTACTCAAAGAGAAGAATTATTGCTGTCACGAAGGTGGAAATAGTCGAATGGCAAAACTACAAGCATCTTGACTGGATCACTGTACGGAGGGATGACGACATTCTTTACAAGTTCAAAGAAGGCGATTTCCACAGACTTCGGATCCAAGACATTGAAGACATGCTACTTCTTCTCGTGCAAGGAAAGGTGACAAATCTCAACGTTGAAGAACGTATTGCATTTAATGTCTCCTTAAGAATGTTCACAAGAAGTGTTGTCATCCAAAGGCGTATGGAAGACCTTCAATTGGGTGTTGAAAGCTATCAAAAGAAACTCAACCTCACAAAGCCTAACACGTATAGATCCAATTTGAGAAGAAGAGACGCTTACACACCATACTCCGATCCCAGAGGATTCATCTATGAGAACAAAGTCAAGAAGAACAGATTGATGCGCATTGATGAACTACACAAGTTTAGCGATGGTACTCTCGATGATGTTCAGACTGCTCTGAATGATCGCCTCAAGGGAATCAGAATGGAGTATCTGCCTCAGACCTTTTAGAGCCAACGTGACAAAGCAAATGCAAGAGCTATGATTCAGGCAATTGACAAACGATTAAAGACAATGAGGATCATGCGGAGCTTGGAGAGATTTATTGGTGGAAGACCATACGGGGGTGACTTACGGCTACTTCAAAGGACCATATGATTTATCATATGTTGTTCTCATCTTATAAGGTCAATCCTCGTAAATAATTTTATCTTGTGAATATGTTAATAACTAGTGTAGATTTTTTGGTGAAAAATAAAATGTGCTCGAGTATAAATTTTACAAGAATTTCTTAGAAAATTCAAAATCTTTCAAATAATTGTACTCGGCACCATCTTATAAACCCTCAAAAGTTAAGGGGGAGCAATAATATGTTCCATTCTGCTAGAATACATCATTTTGTCCCCGAACGGTTAATCAATTGATATCCAAAATATCAAGGGATTAACATTTTGGATAAGGGGAGAAAATGTGATTAACCTGGACTTAATGTATATTGACAGAAGTAATCAATTAAAATGGACTCGATGCACTCCACACTTAGCATGTACTACGATTACGATGCACATGTTAAGGGGGAGCTTTTAGTGATGATTAAAAACATTCAAAGTGTAAACCTTTTGATATTTATATCAAACACTTTGAATGAATTTTTCAATGATTTTGGTTTGTAATGGTGATGGAATACCCTAAAAGACCGACCATGTACTTAATTTTATGGAGTTATAAGGTGGTTAGGTATAGGTATTCAAATCCCATGATCCAGCCAGAACCGGAGGGATCTACCCAGGGATATCCACTAGTTAGTGTAGAAGTCCTTAGGTATGATTAAAAAGGAGAAAAAGTGAGAATCGGGAATAATGCCGACTGAGATGGAGCTAACACTGGAACAAACCCAACAAGGTGTTAGTTATGAAGTCTCGGTAAGCATTGAAGGGGTTGAAGAATGAAAAAGAAATGTAAGGATAAAGGGTGAAAAGAAAGAAGCCCTCCATACACTTAGG
>BQNB010089914.1:10000-25709 GCA_026074375.1 Tanacetum coccineum
CTTACGTCCCGTATTTTGATATATTATATCTTTATGTATCCGGGATTACTATGGTTCTCTTACCATCAGGTTTTCTTGAAACTTTGTACCCTGGTATCATACATATGATTAATAATCAAGACATTGAGCATATGATTCGACCTACACCACCTAGAGACACTGTGCCTCCTGTTGCATCACCCATATCATTATCTCCATCTTCATAAGTAAGATCTTCATCACTGGTTAGGTCAACTACACCACCGCCAGACTATCCCTTTGATGAGTCTATCTTTGCAGAATTAGATAACTCGTTATGGATCATACCGCGACCACTGAAAAGTGAACCAGTCCCCGAGGAACCTAATGAGCAAGATACTTGTTAGAGTGTCCATCTCTAGAAGTCCTAGATTCCAAAAAATTTCTGTTATATCCTGCAATGTAATATCAAAGGATGTGTATTTCTTTGTTAAAACTTGTATCAAATAAGTATCTATGTCAAATGATTTCAATATCACTATGTATGAAAATTTTGACAATGACTTATGATATGACTATATCATTGTATGGATTCTTATTTTGTGTTATCTTGTAAATGTTGATAGAATGGCTCCCAAGAGGACATCAACATCTGCAGCACCAACCATGACTCAGGCCGCCATCAAGAAACTAGTTGCTGATAGTGTTGCTGCAGCTCTGGAAGCACAAGCTGCTACCATGGCAAATACTGACAATACCAATAGGAACACCCGACAAAGAGAAACTCCTGTAGCAAGAAAATGTAGCTACAAAGAGTTTATGAGCTGCCAACCTTTCAATTTCAAAGGTACGGAAGGCGCTGTTGGCCTCATCCGCTGGTTTGAATGAACTGAATCGGTATTTTCCCGTAGCAACTGTACCGAGGACTGCAAAGTGAAATTTGCTACTGGTACTCTAACTGAAGAAGCTTTGTCCTGGTGGAATTCATTCGCCCAGCCTATTGGAATAGAGGAAGCTTACAAGACCACCTGGTCCGAATTTAAAAAGCTCTTAATAAAGAAGTATTGTCCCCGAACTGAGGTCAAGAAAATGGAAGATGAATTTTACAATCTGACTGTAAAAGGGAATGATCTCAAGACTTACATTAGAAGATTCCAGGAATTGGCAATCTTATGTCCAACTATGGTGCCAAATTCTGAGAAACTTATGGAAGTCTTCATCGGGGGATTACCTAGAAGTATTGAAGGAAATGTTACCGCTTCAAAGCCTCAAACTTTGGAGGAAGCCATTACCATAACCCAGAGGTTAATGGATCAAGTAACAAAGCACAATTCTGTGCAAGGAACCAATGATCACAAACGAAAGTTTGATGATAGAAGAACCTTCACCAACAACAACTACCAAAATAACCGTAACAACAACAATAACAACCGCAACAATGATCACCACCAACAACAGAATAGAAGGCAAGAAACCGTCAGGGCTTATGCTGCCACCCCAACTGAAAATAGTAGGTATGAAGATCTTACTTTGTTATTATAATCTTATACGGATTAGAAATGTTGATCTTGTTAAACCCTAGCTCATAGAGACTTTACCCACTTACTACTTAACGGCTCATTATATACTAGTAGGCTAATGTCCAGGTCCTTACCAATGAAATAAGAACGTACTCGTTGATACCAAGGTCACCTTATGGCTCAACTAAGCTTACAAAACTAAAGGCAAGGATAGGTCAATATTTGTGATCCTATGATTCTAGATATATATAAATTGCAATATGAAGAGCTATCTCGGACTCTTGGCCTACGACCAAACAACATCGAATTTGCAGCGCAGTAAATATGTAGGACTAGACCCTGTTTAATGATAGGTCGCATACTTAAGCACGTAAACATGTATAAATTGATAAACATAAACAAGCAATTCAATGGTAAATTAAGAAATCGAGATAAACAAACCAAACATTAAGATCTTTATAACAATTGCTAATACCTGAAGGTATTAGCCTTCAAACGTCATAATTAATACAAAAGTAATGTATAACACCTCGTGTTTTAGGGTCATTTACGACATCATTTATTTTGCTATTTATTTTTAGTCATGTACGCGTTTGCTTTTAATTTTAATCGTTAAATTAAATCGCGTAAGCTAAAAATTATCATTCAATGTAAACGGGCATCAAACAATTAAATGTTTACATCAATCAAGTGTTAGATACATATTTAGAGGATAATTATTAACTTTGCACATTTTATTGTTATTGGTTACGTAAAGTGTTTACGTTTCGCGATAAAATACGTTTAGGCATTCCCCTGAAGATCTACCCGGCCTTCCTCTAGTTCGCCAAGTAGAATTTCAAATAGATTTAATTCCAGGAGCGGCACCAGTAGCTTGAGCACCTTACAGATTAGCTCCTTTAGAAATGCAGGAATTGTCTAACCAACTACAAGAGCGGCACCAGAAATGCTTCGAGCCTGTGTCATAGATTTTGGAAAAGGATGGGAGAGACACTTACCACTGGTAGAATTTTCTTACAATAACAGTTACCATGCATATATAAGGGCAAGCACCAATTGAGGTACTTTATTGGTCAAAAGTTTGATCACGTCTGTCGCATGGGCCAAGTTGAGATGTTTCCAACTCACGGGACCAGAGATAATCCATGAAACCACTGAAAAGATAGTACAAATCCGACAACGCTTGCAAGCTGCAAGATACCGACAAAGGAGTTATGCCAATGTAAGGCGAAAGCCTTTGGAATTCCAAGTTGGAGATCGTGTTGTGTTAAAAGTGTCACCTTGAAAAGGTGTCATCCGATTCGGAAAGCGGGGAAAGCTTAACCCCCGGTACATTGGACCATTTAAGATCCTTGAAAGGATCGGCCTAGTGGCATATAAACTTGAGCTTCCTAAAGAACTCAGTAATGTCCACAAAATAATTCTACGTTCTAAAATTAAAGAAAATCCTATCTACAAATCCCTCGTCATTCCAATGAAAGAGCTCGCTCGAATGACACACGTCAACTTTGTGGAAAGAACCAGTAGAAAATATGGATGTGAAGTCAAGCAACTATGACAAAAGTCGCTCCCTATATCCAAAAGTTAAGATTGAACTCCTAAAAGAGACCAAATTATACATGGGAACATAAAGATCAAATTCTGCCAGTTCAAAAAAATGCCCACATCTTTTTTCAAACATTACTCCAACATCCAACTAAATCTCGAGACGAGATTTCTTTAAGGTTAGGAGACTATAACAACCCACAAATTTCTCCTATGTATTTATCCATCTATTAAATTAGATGCCATTTCTATTGGTAATTTCCATCTATTAAATTCAGAGCAAAACCATTATTTATGGAAAGAAGTTTTGCTTTATTCCATCCAGAATGTAACGTAACTTACATTACAAAGAAAACGAGCTCTACCGCAACTTACCAATGCCAATTTTCATACAATGTTATATCGAGTAAATGTTATAATATGTCAAGCAATATGTTTTAAACTCCATTTTTACCATACGTTATCTATTTAATGTACCATTCATAATGTTTATTATAAAACGGATTTTAAACATTAACGTTTATAACAAAACCCTAACTATATATAATGTTTACACACAAAATAAATGTACCAGCATTTAAGGCATGTGTACAAGTGTACAATGCATAATATTCAAATATAATTCCATCCTAAACCAATGTACAATCCTTTAAAGCCCTAGGTACAAGTTAATTAAGCACAAGATTCAAATGAGCCATTTTCCCTCCAATTTCTAAGGCATTTCATACCACCTTTCTAGCATGGATTACAACACTTCAATGCACAACATTTAAACTAGTTATAACTAAGTTCTAACCCTAGCTCGTCCTAACCCTAACCCGAAAACCCTAAACAACTTGACACCACTTAAACTAGTTCGAACCAAGCAACCACCCTCTACCATGGAAGCACCACACCACCTTCCTACACCTTTTCACCCACCATGCTAGCCTCCTTCACCTACTGTCACCTCCTTGTCATCACTTGGCAAACCCTTTGTTCCCAGAAAACCCTACTCGTCACCCCCTTGGTAAACCACACCCTCTCCACCTCCTAACACCTTGCTAATCTATGTTCCTAGCTTTCCTTAGTCACCATGGCTAACCCTTGGCCACCACTCCACTCAAATTGGCCACCACTCCACATAGTTTGGCCACCACTTCTTCCTTTACCCTATATATACACGCATACTTGCACACATTCTTAATTCCCCATCCAAACTCAAAACTACCTTAAAACTATCTTCTAGCCATGTCCTAGAAGAGAAGTAAGGAAGATTAAGCTAAGTAGAAGCCATAGAAGAAAAGAAAAGAGTTCCTTGATTCATCTTCTAAATATTTCGGATCATACTCACCCATTTTGACCCATTTCACCATCTTTGATCCATTTCGTGTACTAGTAAGCTTTTCTACTCGTTCAATAAGCTCTTGTTATGTGTAAGATCATGTATAAGCTTTGTTTTAATCATTTGATCAAACAAAACCATGTTGAAAACTCCTAAACCCTAATCGAACCTTAAGTGACCCGTTTTGAAACCCTAATCTATTCGAAACCCTAAATAAGCTAGCTTGAGCTTATTCTTATCCTAATAAGCTCCCACGTACTTTTATAATCACTTGGAATAAGCTCTTAAATCCCTAAGCAACACGCTTGGTTTTCCTAAACCAAATGCGCCTTTAAAAACCCTAAAACCCTTTCGTAAACCCTAATAAGCTAAAAGCCATAAGCTAATTTTATAAGCTATTCTAATAAGCTAACTTATCACTTTTATAATCATTAAAACTAATCCTAAAAGCCCTAACCCATCGGGTTATTGTTTCTAAACCAAACGTGCCCATTTTGGATTTTTAAGCCCATAAGCTCTTTTTGTAAGCTACAAGCTTGTAAAACTTACTTATTTTAGCTTATAGCAATAAGCTATAAGCTGCAAATTGATTTTTAGATCAAAAATACAAAGATTATGAATTTTGGACTTAAAATGCAAAACGTTTCATGCAAAGGGGTATATATTGTAAATTTTGAAATTATTAAACTTTCGGGCCAAAAATGTAATTATTCTAAAATTAAACTACCGGGGTTTATTTTGCCATATTTCAAAGTTAAGGGTTTAAATGTTTAAAGATATATATAAAGGGATTAAATTTGTAAATTAATATATACCAAGGGTATATATTGTCACTTTCATATTTCTCAAGGGTATAAAATGTAATATTTTTATATTAATTTATCAAAATATATTAAATATATCATAAGACACGATTTTAATTAAAGCAGCCGACACATTGTTGATATCATTCGTCGATCGTGAACACACTATAAAATAATTATGTTATGTATTTAACATAATTTATCATTTACTAGCTTTTGAAGAAACTTAAAAAGATAAAATCTTATCAATTAAACTATAACGTATCATGTTACTAGGGAGCTTTCCAATGTGAGGGGATTTTATTATGGGTAGACCTGTTTTGGAACGAGTTCTGATTTACGATTTAAAGTGTCCTAGCTCCTCAAACGTTTACTACAGTGACCTTATGGAATTATGATCTCCCGAACATCATACTATGATTTCACAAGTTAATGGAAACCAAATTAATATTATAACGATAAACTTTATGCAAATAAAGTTTGAAATATAATACAATCGAACTAAGACTTGACCTATTACCCCAGGGTTGCGTAACGAGGAATGATTACTTCCATTTGAATTAAATTTCAAATCAATCAACCTAACTCAATCAAGGTGAGTTTCATAGTCCCACCATTTTACAGTTTTCCCTAAACTCCGTGGGAGAAGACATGCTATAAACCATGGAATAAAAGTATTTTCCAACTTATGCATATCCTGAATATATTCTGCCTAAGTTTCACCATACCTCCACGCTAAAATCATATAATCATGAACCATTAACACTTGCGAGTAAACGCCGAAATTGTTGGAATAGATCTATCGGTATTGACGAATCCCGTTTGTGTTTACCTGTACATGAGGTAATCAAATGCACTATATTTGAAATAAAGGGTAACTTTTGGCATTACCTTTCCAAGAGAACTTTGGTTCCTTATCATGTCCACTGATGTGATTACCATGTTAACGTGTTGGATGTCAAGAGCTTACGGCAATAATACAAATTTCCCTGATAATTGTAATTGTGCAATGTAATACCACTTATGATGACTTGTTAATTCAACCATTTCATTACGCACCTATGAATTTCACTCAACCGTTTATGTTGACCTTTTTAGTATGTTTAACTCAGTTAATTGACACCTATGACACTGAGTGGGCATTGACTTGAGGACGTCCAAACTTGTTATCAATTCAAACTCTATGTTTATATATGTTAGGTTGACTCCTTTTTGTAAAAACATGAAATACTATTAAATGATAACTTAAAATATCCAAAACGTCCTTTTGATCGTTTTCTATGATTATGACTGTTGATTCATGAAGTAATACCCCAAATTAGTTTCCGCTGCTATATGTCAAATAAGGGGGTGTTACAGAAATTAACCAAAAAACCTATATGTGTGTGTTTATCGACTTGTCACAACTGACTGATGACCTCAGACCCGTGTAAAACCCCTTGTTGTAACTAACTAGTGCAAAGTTACCCCTAAGATCATCCTTGTCAAACCAACCTGTTTCAAAACCCAATATGTTTTGCGTTACAAACCATTTTCACTTTATGCCTACCCTTTAGTCCCTTATATTCTTTGTGTTGAAATCTCTGGCTATTTAAATCCATGGTTCGAGAGAATGGGAACGAGAATTGTATATATTTGTGGAATACCAATCAGTTATGATCTATAAAGACCCCCCCTGTATCACCACTTTTGACGTTTTTCATCTCAAGTAGGGGGATAGGCATATAATATCAGATGTTGCAGGGGAAATAATTAAAGATATAAACTCCTGTAGCATTTGCATATTTATCAAGAAAAAAATGAAGAAATGAGGGTGCAACTAAAAGCCACCCATGTGCTAAAAAAATGTAAAGATGATGCAAAATAAAAAAAAGTAGAGCTAGTAGCCCATTATTGCACCAAGCCATCTCAACAAGTATAAAGAATAGAGCCAGTAGCCCATTATTGAAGATCAGGTTTTCGAACGCAAACTTTTGGACCTTGGATGGACAGTAGCTAGTTATGTCAAGAAGTTAATTGCAGAGTTGGAACCTAAAAACTCTAATGGAGATGAGGAAGATCTTTGAGTGTTGGTTTCAAAACCACATAACAAATGGTCATCGGTTCACCATGTTTAACAGACATAAGAACTTACTAGTCCATAAGCAAATGGTATATGGTAAAGACTTCTCAAATCCATTTATGGTTGACAATTTACCAAAAATTGTATGGTTCTCAACTCACCTTGCTTCACAGTAAAGAGTTAGCTAGTCCAGGATCAAATAGTTCTTGGTAAAGACAAATCAAATCTGTTGATAGCTGATAGTTTGCTAAAAACTATATGGTTGTCAATGCACCATGTTATGGCAATGAAGCATTGACTAGTCCAAAAGCAAATAGTTTTTGGTAAAGACAAATCCAATCTGTTGATAGTTGATAGTTTACTCAAAACTATAAGGTTCTAAATTCACCTTGTTGTTTACAATGAAGAATTGGCTATCCCAGAGCAAACGACTACTGGTAAAGGAACATCAAATCCGTCAATGGATGGTAGTTTGCCAAAAACTACAAAGCCAACTTAGTTAGATTATTGCAGAAAAGATGTAGCTGTGTTGCAGACAAGACATATACCTGAGAAGATAAGGATTGTAAGCTGCCAAGTGATCAAGATAACGGTATAAGAGTTCAATATTATCAAAAGTAAAGATCCAAGAAGGATACAGAAAGGATCAAAGGTACTTAAGTTTATCTCAGATTGAGTCAAAGATTTGACAGAGTGTTTGAATACATCCTCCATGAAATTCAAGATATCTACATCAGAGAAACATGAAGTTAAACAAGTTCAACAAACATGTTTAGGGGAGGATTGTTAGGAATTATGCTTTCCTGACTTAGTACCGCTAGTTGTAATAGAAAGTACCGACAATTATAGTTTGTACCGTTAGTATTAGTTTGTACCGCTAGTACAAAATAGTTAGTACCGTTTAAGAGATATGCATGAGCTATTATAGGAAATGATATGCATTATCTTCTACGTGTTTTGTAAGTCTGTTAGGGTTTATCCTTGGTGTATAAAAGGAACCCTACGACATTAGAGAATATGCACATCTCTCACCAAAAAGCAATCTCATAGTTAGTAATATGTAATCATTTTAGCAGATCAATACAAAAGTTTAGTTATTAATATTCATTGTTCTTCTTAGCATTATAAGTTAGTTTCCGCATAACTTATAGTGTTCATAGTCATTGTTTCTCCTGTAGTTAGTGTGGAACTATCCATATTGGCTACAACCCTTAACAGGCTAGAAAGATCTATATTGAATTGGGATCTACAAGTGGTATCAGAGCTTGTAGAGAAACTCTGAGTAAGAAGAACTAAAACCCACCAGTTATAAACCTCTACCTTACAAATCTATTCAATGGCTGGATCAGATGATGATATTCCACCACCACCACCACCACCACAAACACAAACACCAACACAACAAGCCCCTCACACTGTCTCAACCATCAAACTCCCTATTCTTAAGAAGGGAGAATATGACATATGGGCCATGAAAATGGAACATTATTTGGCCCATACAGACTATCCTATCTGGGAAGTCATTCAAAGAGGCAATGGTCCTGTGAGTGTCTCAACAGATACAAATGGTGTAATAAAGGTTCTGCCTCCCAAGACTGCAGAAGAAATTTTAGCCAGAGAAAGAGAAAGAAAAGCAAGGACCACCTTGCTTATGGCTTTACCAGAAGATCATCTTGCTAAATTTCACAAAATGACTGATGCAAAAGAGATGTGGGAAGCTATCAAATCTAGATTTGGTGGCAATGATGAATCAAAGAAGATGCAGAAGTATATTCTAAAGCAACAGTTTGAAGGCTTCTCTGTATCAAACTCAGAAGGGCTGCATAAAGGCTATGACAGGTTACAAAGTCTTCTGAGTCAACTAGAGATTCATGGTGCAGGCGTCTCCACTAAAGATGCAAATCAGAAAATCCTTAGGTCTCTACCTTCTGCCTGGTCTCAAGTTTCCTTGATCATGAGGACCAAGCCAGGAGTGGACAGTCTCAGTTTTGATGATCTGTATAATAATCTTAGAGTCTTTGAGTCTGGTGTTAAAGGCTCTACTACATCATCCTCTAGCACCCAGAATATGGCATTTATTTCTAAGAACACTAGCAGTACTAATGAAGTTAGTACTGCTTATGGTGCTTCTAGCTCTTCTGGCCATAACCCTCAAATGGAAGGCTCTTCTTCATACACTGATGAACTCATGTACTCCTTTTTCGCTAATCAATCCAGTGGCCCACAATTGGATCATGAGGATTTAGAACAGCTTGATGAGTTCGATTTAGAATAAATGGATTTGAAATGGCAAGTGGCCATGATTTCCATGAGATTGAAGAAGTTCTACAAAAAGATAGGTAGAAAGCAGCAATTTGATGCCAATGAACTGGTTGGTTTTGACAAAACCAAAGTCGAATGCTACAATTGTCACAAGAAAGGGCATTTTGCTAGAGAGTGTAGATCCAAGGGGAATCAAGATAGTAGGAGGAGTGTAGGATCCCGTAATCACTTCATAACATATATCATACACTAATCGAACTAGAAAGGAGAAAGGAGGTGAGTTGTTTAGAGAGAGAAAGAGGAGAGAGAATTGAGAGAGAAAAGAGAAAAGATTTATTTTAGAAAATGAACAACTTCTCTTTTCTAAATAGAAAAGAGTTTATATACCCCGTCGCGTTAAATGACGCGCGGGATATTTAACTAGGACCCGGGCTCGGGTTTTGCTTGGGATTAAACCCGAAACATATACAATATTAGATTCACTATCGAGCCCGATTCCTGATATTATACTATTACAACATTAACTAATTAAAGACCGAAGCTCCATCGTAGAGTGACCGAACTTCCTTGTTCGACTCAATAAATTGAGGCTAACAAGGAGAGATGGTTGGAACACTAGGAATAAAGCTAAAGACAATGAGAGGAGATCTGGTAAACAGGATGAACCTAAAGCTTTGGTAACTCTTGATGAAGATGGTGTTGATTGGACCAGTCACTCAGAAGATGAGTAAAAGAACTATGCTTTGATGGCTTACAGTAATTCAGGCTCAGACACTGAGGTAACTTCTTGTTCAAAAGAGTGTAAAGAATCTTATGCTAAACTTAAAAAATTATATGATGAACAGAGGGAACAACTTGGTGATGCTAGTATAACAATTCAGGCATATACTCAAGCTTTAAAGAAAGTAGAAGCACAATTAGTTGCTCATCAACAAAATCAACTTGGGTATGAGGAACAGATTAGGTTTATGAAAATTGATTTAGATGATAAAACTGATGTGCTCACATATCATAAGAAACTATTGGGAGAAGCTGAAAAAGAAAAAGAAGATTTGAAAGCTAAAGTAGAAAAATGGCACAACTCTTCTAAAAGTCTTAATATTCTGCTAAATAGTCAGATGAGTACTAGGGACAAAGTTGGGCTTGGGTATGGAGATCAAATGAATAAAGGTGTCTTAAGTTATGAAAATGAAGTTTTTGGAAGTTTATTTAACAGTAGGTCTAGTGATATAGAAGATAGTCTTGTGAATGATAGATATGCAGAGGGGATGCATGTTGTTCCCCCTCCAATGATAGGGATCTACATCCCTTCTGGACCTGATAAAGAAATAGATGAATCACAATTTACATATGATCTAAAGCAATCAAAACCTAGTGAATCTAATGCTAGGAGCAGTGACTTTAATTCTTGTGAATCCAATTCTAGTAAAGAAACAAATGAATCTATATCTAAACCAGTTGCTAATGAACCCAAAACTGTTAGTGACCCTAAAGTTTGGTCTGATGCTCCTATCATTGAGGAGTATGAATCAGATAGTGATGATGAACTTGTGTCTCTACCCACAAGAGAACATGAAACACCTAGTTTTGCTTTTATTAATACTGTTACGCATGTAAAAACTTCTAGGCAAACTCTTAAAGAACAAAACATATGTAGTCAAAGTCCTAAACCTAACAAAAAGGATTGTAGTGGTTTAATGTCTAAAAAACTGGGTTTGGGATATGGGTTTACTAAAAAGGCATGTTTTGTATGTGGTAGTTTTAGCCATCTTATTAGAGATTGTGATTTCCAAGAGAAAAGAATGGCTAAACAAGCTGAATTAAACAAAAGGATGTGTAAGGGTACTGGTCAAAGGGAAAATATGCCAGTGTGGAACAATGTGCAAAGGGTAAATCACCAAAACCAATTTGTTCCTACAGTAGTACTAACTAGAACTGGCAGAATTTTAGTTAATACTGCTAGAGCTAGCAGTACTAACAATGTTAATACTGCTAGACATAATTTTAACAGTCAGGCAGTACCAACTAATGCTGCCAGGAAAGTTCATACTGTTAAACCCATTGTGAATAATGTTAGACCAAAAACTATTTTTCATAAAACTCATTCACCTATTAGAAGGCCATTTAATAGAACAACAGCACCAAGAACAAATTTTTCAAATCAAAAAGTTAATACTGCTGAGGTAAAAGCAGTTAGTGCTGTTGGGGGAAAAAGGGAAACTGCTGTTAAGCCCTCAGCAGGTTGTAATTGGAGACCCAAAAGACATTACTGGAACAAAGTCTCCAAATACAATGGTGGATCAAATTCTAGAAAATGTGTTACTTTTAAAGATCCACTAGGCAGACCCAAGCCCAAAATGGCTTGGGTCCCTAAGAGAATCTAATCTCTCTTATTTAATGTGCAGGATTATCCACATAGAGCTTTAAAGAACAAAGGGATTGTTGATAGTGGATGTTCCAGGCACATGACTAGAAACAAGGCCTACCTTGCTGAATATCAAGACTATAATGGTGGCCCTGTTGCTTTTGGAGGTAGTAAAGGTTACATAACTGGTAAAGGTAAAATAAAAATAGGAAAGTTAGATTTTGAGGATGTGTGCTTTGTGAAAGAACTACAGCATTTCAATCTCTTTTCTGTGTCACAGATGTGTGACAAGAAGAACAAGGTTCTCTTCACAGACACTAAATGTCTTGTGTTGTCTTCTGACTTTAAGTTGCCTGATGAAAATCAAGTATTACTTAGAATCCCTAGACAAAACAATATGTACAGTTTCAACTTAGAGAACATTGTTCCTTCTGGAGGTTTAGCTTGTCTGATTTCAAAAGCCACAATTGATGAATCTAACAAATGGCATAGGAGGTTGGGTCATGTTAACTTTAAAAACTTAAATAAACTTGTTGGTATGTGCTTAATTACACATACCTTTTACCTTTAAAAATAAGCTAAAATATCCAAAAACGAACTCAAAATACCAAATATATGCTTGTTTTGCTAATTATGTTGTGCAGGAACGGATATCTCACAAAAACAGCTTCTGCATATGGATTTATTTTGACCTACATCTGTAAGGACATTAAACCATAAGATTATTGGCCTTGTTATCACTGATGATTTTAGCAGTTTTAGTTGGTGGTTCCTTCTTAAGAACTAAGGATGAAACTAGTGGAATCTTTAAGGACTTTATAAGAAAATTTAGAACAATTAAATCAAAAAGTTAAAACTATAAGATGTGATAATGGTACATAATTTAAGAACAGGGATTTTATTGAATTCTGTGGTCAAAAGAGATCCAAGAGGTGAAACAGTTAATGCCAAACTCCATAACAAAAAATAGAGTTGCTGAAGGAAAAAAGACAGGAACCCTTATTGAGGCTGGCTTAGAACTATGCTAGCAGATTCATTTAACCTAACACTTTTTAGGCTGAAGCATTAGTACTGCTTGTTATGTCCCTAATAAGGTATTAGTGACCAAGCCTCAAAATAAGACACCTTGTGAACTTATAACTGGTAAAATACCAATCATAAGCTATATAAGACCTTTTGGGTGCCATGTGACCATCTTGAATACCTGGGCAAGTTTGATGGGAAATCTAATAAAGGGTTTTTAGTAGGGTATTCTCTAAATAGCAAGGCTTTTAGGGTATACAATTTAGAAACCAAGAGAGTTGAATAAAACCTGCATATAACCTTTTTAGAAAATAAACCAAATGTTGCAGAGAAAGAACCAAATTGGCTGTTTGATCTTGATTATTTAACTAATTCAATGAATTATCAGCCTGTGAGGTCAGAGAATCAAGCTAACAAACATGCAGGTCCAAAAGAAGCTTATCACAGTGCAGGTACACAAGATAATATTGATGCAGGAAATTTTGAAATGGAAGTTGAATCTGCTCAAGACTACTTTATACTGTCAATATGGTCTTCTTATACTTCAACAATCAAGAGCTCAGAAGCAAAGAATGAAGGTGAAAAACCTAACAAGAATACTAATTTAAAGACAAATGAGAAGCCAGTAGATCAGGAGGATCAAGCCTTTTTGGATGAGCTGGAAAGGCTTAAAAGACAAGAAAAGGAGGCTAATGATGCAGCTGAAGCTCTCAGAAAGGAGTTTGCCCAAGATACTGAGGATTTGCTTCTTCAAGCTGGAGCTGCTAGAGCTAGCAGTACTAACACAGTTAATACTGCTAGCACACCAGTTAGTACTGCCAGTCCTTTTGGTGGATTATCCTTCACTGGTCTAACCAATACTGACCAAGATGATTATGAAATACCTACTATTGAGGATAGTTATGAATGTTAGTCCTATTCCCACATCAAGGATTCACTCTATTCATCCTTCAACTCAAATTCTTGAAGATCCAAAATTAGCAGTTCAAACAAGGAGCAAAGTGAACAAAAGTTCTAGAGCCCATGCTTTTGTAAGTTATATTCAAAAGCAGAGAAGAAATCATCATAAGGACTTCCAGCATTGTTTATTTGCTTGTTTCTTGTCTCAAGTTGAACCCAAGAAGATATCTGAAGCTCTTAAAGATGAAAGTTGGGTTGATGCTATGCAGGAAGAACTGCTGCAATTCAAGATTCAGAAAGTTTGGATTCTTGTAGATTTGCCTTATGGGAAGAAGGCAATTAGGACAAAATGGGTTTACAAAAATAAGAAGGATGAAAGAGGTGTTGTGGTTAGAAATAAGGCAAGGTTGGTTGCCCAGGGACATAAGCAAGAGGAATGGATAGACTATGATGAGGTTTTTGCTCCTGTGGCTAGGATTGAAGCCATTAGGATCTTTTTGGCCTTTGCTTCTTATATGGGATTCATAGTTTATCAGATGGATGTGAAGAGTGCCTTCCTGTATGGCAAAATTGATAAGGAGGTATATGTGTCTCAACCTTTAGGTTTTGTAGATCCTAAGTGTCCTAAGAAGGTCTACAAAGTTGTGAAAGCTCTCTATGGTTTACACCAAGCTCCTAGAGCCTGGTATGCTACTTTATCTACTTTCTTGTTGAAGAGTGGATACAGAAGAGGAACTATTGACAAGACTCTTTTTATTAAAAAGGACAAAAATGATATCAATTTAGTACAAGTTTATGTGGATGACATTATTTTTGGTTCTACAAAGAGATCTTGGTGTGATGAATTTGAAGCATTAATGAAGAGTAGATTTCAGATGAGTTTTATGGGAGAACTCACCTTCTTTCTTGGATTACAAGTCAAACAGAAAGAAGATGGTATTTTTATAAGTCAGGATAAGTATGTTGCAGAAATCCTGAAGAAGTTTGATTTTGCAAGTGTAAAGACAACTAGTACACCAATTGAGACCTAGAAGCCTTTGGTCAAGGATGAGGAAGCTACTGATGTAGATGTACACCTTTATAGATCCATGATTGGCTCTTTAATATACTTGACTGCTTCTAGGCCTGATATTATGTTTGTAGTCTGTGCTTGTTTTAGGTTTCAGGTAACTCCAAAGACCTCCCATCTCAATGCTGTAAAGAGAATATTTAGGTACCTCAATGGCAAACTTGACATTTGTAAAGAGAATATTTAGGCCTGATATTATGTTCCTAGAGTGTCATCATTTGACCTAGAAGCCTACTCAGATAGTGACTATGCTGGAGCAAATCTTGACAGGAAATCCACAACAGGAGGTTGTCAATTTCTTGGTAGGAGACTTATTTCATGGCAATGCAAGAAGCAGACAATTGTGGATACTTCTACTACAGAGGCAGAATATGTTGCTGCTGTCAACTGCTGTGGGCAAGTTCTGTGGATTCAAAATCAAATGTTAGACTATGGGTTTAATTTTATGAACATAAAGATCTACATTGATAATGAGAGTACTATATGCATTGTAAAGAATCTAGTATTCCACTCCAAAACAAAGCATATTAAAATTAGGCAACACTTCATTAGGGATGCTTATGAAAAGAAACTTATCCAGGTGCTAAAGATTCACACTGATGACAATGTAGCTGATCTTTTAACCAAAGCTTTTGATGTTAGCAAGTTTAATTTCTTGATTGTTAACATTGGAATGATCAATCAATAGGTTGCATTTGTTAAGGGGAGGCAAGATGATTTGTTGTACAGTTTGTATGGAATGTTCAGTGAGCAGAATGATCTTGACAATGGTGATGTTTTTCATAAAGTTATTTGAGTTCTAGAGAGTAATTGGAGAGAGCTATAGATGGCACTAAAGCACGCTTGTTGCCAGACTTGTTCATTTTTTAGGTTGACAA
>BQNB010089915.1:0-27284 GCA_026074375.1 Tanacetum coccineum
CATTTTTCTATCCTTTTGGCATTTTCTTGCTTTTATTTGGCAAAATCCCGGGTATTTAATATGTACAATTAAGCATTTATCAATCATCTTGCCAAATGGTTTGTCGACTAGTTCCCAGACTTTCAGTCTGTCGAACTGATGAAGTTCTCCCTGCATTGCTTCGATCCATGCAGAATCAGCCATTGCCTCCTTAATGTTCTTCGGTTCAACAATACTCACCGTGAGCGCGAACATACACATATGATTAGGAATCCTGGTTTTGTCTTGTGTCATTTTCCTATCATTCTCTAGAAAGTACGCATGAACCATATCATTAGAACCATATGATTCTTTATGACTATTCCTAGAGTAGTTAGGTGCATTCACCTGATGAGGTTTTGCAGCAGCAGATTCTCTAACTTTAGGCAAATAATGAGGAGTGACTGTTTTTGACAAATCATTTTTCTTATCAACTTGGGAGGCAAACCGTGGTCTTGACATTCTAGGTCGTTCAGACGTAAACGCATTCGGTTGTCTAACAACTAAATGGTTTCTAGATGGTTGTAAAGGCGGCTTCCCTAAGATTGATGCTTTGGCAAACTTAGAATCTATGATATTTCCTTTTAACTTTCTAAGTTCATTTTTTAATGCCGCATTTGCAAAAACCTTTTCCTGAATCTGAGCTTTTAAATCAGCATTTTTGACAGACTTTTGATTAATTTGAGATATTAAAGAGTCACTGTTGTCTTTATTCTGAACGCGTGTCTTTTTAATTGTATCAAAAAGTTCTTTGTAAGTCTGTTTCAAATGCTCATTTTCTTTATGTAGTTGCTCATTTGCTGCAAGTAATTTAGCCACACTGTGTTCTAATTCGATGTTAATCGTTTCAATCACATCGATATCATTTTTAACTTTGGCTTCATTACTTGTTTCCTTCACACTTTTAATTTGTTTCTTCAAGTTGCAAATTAGTTGTGGTTTCTGGGCCAGTAGTGGAGCTTTCAATCATTAATCACAAAAAATTCACGAATTCAGGAAATTCCTGATTTCTTACTTGGTTTGTTACTTTGAAAACTTTCTTCCTTTTGTTGAATTTGGTAATTTAAAGTGAAATACAATATGTTTTTCCAGTTGTAAAATCGTTTTTTTGCGAAGTTCCTGTAATTTCCTTATCAACCATATCTTTCGTTTTGAGGAAAGTCAGTTGTTAAGCAAAGCATCCTGGTCAATCTCTCCTCTTCTATGACACATATTTGTTGATGTAGGAGGGTATTGCTTTCAATAGTTTCAACATAATGTGTGTCATAAACTGGTTGGTTCAGGATTGCTCAGTATGCTGTTGTATTCATTAGCAAGGATATTTGTCGAGCTGTCAATTGTAAATCAGCAATGGCTCTTCTGTCAATTATGGTCTGATATCTGCATCCACAGCTTGTGTGGTATAACTCCCTGAACTGCTACTTGTATTCTGCTTGTCGGGCTTTGTCCCACTGCTTTCTGTGACAACCAACCCAGCATCAACTACTTCACGCATATCAACCTTTTCCTCTTGCCTTTGCATATGAGTTTTGATAGGTGTAAAATACACATATCCATTTATACCTAAAATAACCCAAATAAACCCAAAACAGACCAAAAATGGCAAAAATGTGCTTGTATTTGTGTTTTGTGTGTGCAGGTACGGATAAGTCAAAAATCACAAGAAAACAGTCAAAAGCGAGCAAACACGGACACGAGAATCAGAAGAGTACAAAGCTGAAACCCCAAAGCCCAAAGCCTTAGCCAATTTTCATCTACAAGGGCCAATCTTGCAATTTCCAAAAGTTCTTTATAACTTGAAAGAGAGGAAAGAAAGAAAAGGACCAAAATTGCAAACTTCTCAAACTCCAACAGTTTTAACTGTCGAAGAAGGAGCGGGAACATTTACTGTTCACCCATCGTTCCCAAAATTACCTCGCTATCAAATTAGAGGGCAAATCAAAATTAGAGGGTGCGTTGGTCAATTCAAGGAAGCTCAAGCACAAATACAAGGACAAAATTAGGTCTATTCAAGGGGTTCTTATCCTAGCTCAAGCTCAATGCCACGTTTTAGCCATGGTGAAAGGGAAACCCCCCCCCCCCAAATTTATGTGGGTTTTGTGCTAAACTCACTCACAAAACTAACAACAAAACGTCAACATCAAAGTATGCCTGCACTGGCTATCCTCAGGCTCATTTGTCATGTGTTTGTCGTCCCAATAAATGATCCAACGTACCACAATATAGATCAAATGATTGGCAGGGATTATAAGTTTGGGTGAGCAGCTAGAGGTCCTAGAAGCTTTCAGCTGTGGCACTATAAAAAGAACCTCACCTTCTAACACACCTAGCATCTTGTTTTTTTTTTCTTTATTATATCTAGTCTTTTCTTTATATTAGTTTTTAATAAATTTTGTTCTGCTTAAATTCGTTGTGTTTATATAATTTTCCTTTTTAAAGTATTAGTATTGTTCATCTGCTTCTTTATTAATGAAATTCAGTTTTAAGTGTTTTAAATATCATATTTCTAGCTCTCTTTTTAAGTTCATAGCATGTTAATATGCTAAATTGTCTCAATAAGCTCATATTAAGCTCTTTCAGTCTATAAGCTGAAATAGAGCTGTTTGAATTCGATATTAATCTTATCTAAACCTTAAATCAGTTAAATCTATTATGGATCTTATTGTATTTAAGCTTTTGGAAGGGGATCTTACCTTGGAAGAGATCCCAAGGTACTATACTCTAGCTTTTTTTAAGCTTAGAGAGCTTGTAGCTGACAGTATTGGTTTCCTTTTGTTTAGCTAAGGATCATGTGGGTTTCTCTTTTCTCTTCCTTTAATTTCAGTTTAAATTGTTTTGTTAAAGCTTAATGTTTAATTTGGCTTAATTGCTTTTCTCTTGTTATTAGTGTTTTAAATGTTTTCTAGTACTTATTATTTATGTGTCTTTATCTTGTTTTTGTCTTAACGAGTTAGTAGATCTTTTGTTGTTAGTATTCTGTCATAAAAAACTCATAAAATTCCAAAAATTTTGTTTAAGAATAGTTTAGATCTTAGATTAAAGCTTATTCAGTTGTTCAATCATGATTGCTAAGTTTGATTTAAGCTAGTTTTTATCTGGTATTTAGTACTTGTTCATTAGATTTCTCTTAAAAAGCTTTTCTCAATTCTGTCATAATGGTTAAGTAGTGTTTGGTTTAGTGCATTCTCAAAATTGCACTAGCAGTACTAACCTCAGTTAGTACTGCTGAGCCTTTGCACTACCAGTATTAACTTCCAAGTTAGTACTGTTAGCTTTAATTTCAGTAGGATTAAGTTTAGCTTTAGCTTATTAAGTTTGGAGTCCAAGAAGAAACTAGAATTCCTAGAGTGATCTACTAGAGGCTCACCATTTGACATTCCACCACTACACTTAGATACAGGAGAACTCCTATATATGTTTCTAGGTTTTGGTGTACAAGCATTAGGAGTGCAGTGTGCTCTAGTAGAGGCCATATCCCTATGATTAGGAATCCTGGTTTTGTCTTGTGTCATTTTCCTAGCATCCTCTAGAAAGTACGCATGAACCATATCATTAGAACCATACGATTCTTTATGACTATTCCTAGAGTAGTTAGGTGCATTCACCTGATGAGGTTTTGCAGCAGCAGATTCTCTAACTTTAGGCAAATAATGAGGAGTGACTGTTTTTGACAAATCATTTTTCTCATCAACTTGGGAGGCAAACCGTGGTCTTGAAATTCTAGGTCGTTCAGACGTAAACGCATTCGGTTGTCTAACAACTAAATGGTTTCTAGATGGTTGTAAAGGCGGTTTCCCCAAGATTGATGCTTTGGTAAACTTAGAATCTACTATATTTCCTTTTAACTTTCTAAGTTCATTATTTAATGCCGCATTTGCAAAAACCTTTTCCTGAATCTGAGCTTTTAAATCAGCATTTTCGACAGACTTTTGATTAATTTGAGAAATTAAAGATTCACTGTTGTCTTTATTCTGAATGCGTGTCTTTTTAATTGAATCATAAAGTTCTTTGTAAGTCTGTTTCAAATGCTCATTTTCTTTATGTAGTTGCTCATTTGCTGCAAGTAATTTAGCCACACTGTGTTCTAATTCGATGTTAATAGTTTCAATTACATCGATGTTATTTTTAACTTTGGCTTCATTACTTGTTTCCTTCACACTTTTAATTTGTTTCTTCAAGTTGCAAATTAGTGTGGTTCTGGCCAGTAGCTGAGCTTTCAAATCATTAATCACAAAAAATTCACGAAATTCAGGAAATTCCTGATTCTTACATGGTTTGTTACTTTGAAAACTTTCTTCCTTTTGTTGAATTTGTATTTCAAGTGAAATACAATGTTTTTCCAGTTGTAAAAATCGTTTTGAAAGTTCATTGTAAATTTCCTTATCAACCATATCTTTCGTTTTGAGAAGCTCAGTTTTAAGCAAAGCATCCTGGTCAATCTCTCCTCCCCTATGACACATATTTGTTGAAGTAGGAGTGGTATTGCTATCAATAGTTTCCAACAGATGTGTGTCATAACTGGGTTCAGATTGCTCAGTATGCTGTTGTTCATTAGCAAGGATATTATGTAGAGCAGTCAATTGTACCTCAGCAAATGGCTCTTCGTCATTTACTGGTCCGATATCTGCATCCACAGCTTGTGTGGTATAATTCCCTGAACTGCTACTTGTATCCTGCTTGTCGGGCTTTGTCCCACTGCTTTCTGTGACAACCAACCCAGCATCAACTGCTTCACGCATATTGACCTTTTCCTCTTGCCTTTGCATCTGAGTTTCAATCTCTGATTTGCTGAATGCATTGTTGTTTTCAGGCTCTATCAAACTGCTTTTTGATACAATCAAGCTGTCATCCATTGCTTAAACTGGATTGATCTTAATATCTTGAGACTGCAACTGACTTCCATTCTCCTTTAGTGCATTAAGTTCATTTTCTTTCATGCGTAATACAGCATATGTATTTACAACTCTATGAATGACCGCTTCAAGTGTATCCAGGTTCTCGAGTAACTCACGTCTGTACGCACTAGGTTCACAGCGCGTGAAGTCTTCGAAGTCTTGTTGCCAACCTTGATTCAGAAGATCCGTTGCATTTACCCCTTTTGAGGCAAGAAATTCCTTGAACTGTGTTCTGAGTGCTTGAAGACAAGTCTTTGCATTAACCCCATGAAGATTCTCTCTTTCAAGTTGTAGCCTTAACTGATCCAGATTATGAAACATCTTCAATTTGAAAGTCTGATGCTCTTCACCAAAGAATGAGCGAAATGCTGGTTTAAATGCATCAACAGCATAAGGCGAATTAAGGAGATAGAGATCATGAAGATGTGTCTCGAGTTGTTCAAACCATGTCATGCAGTTGGAGTGCCTTTGTTTTGCGAGCCGTTGCGTCAGTTGAAGCTCTCTCTCTTTTGAATTAGAATTAGAAGATTCCATTGAAATTCGATGTGTGAAATAAAATTAAGGATCTTAAGTAGATAATGTGATTGATGTTGTGGTTTTAAATGCAATTAACGTTCACGGGATTTTACAAGTCTATGATTAAAACCGATAAAATATTAACGGGATTTTACAAAATCAATAGAAAACCGTGAATGAATAATCGTTTGATGTTAAGGTAGGTTTGTTGTTTGATTAAAACAGATAATTTTCTGGCTAGGGTTAAAGCTGTTTGTTTAAATAGGCTCACCAAACTGAAACGGGCCTAAAAATACAGATGGGCCGTGAGCTAGAACAAAAACAAGTCTAACACAAATTCTAAAAAACTGAAAAATGTCAATAAATCATAGTAAACGAGCTTTTTGGGCCTTAAGAAATCCGTAACTAGCTAAAGGTGGTTACAGCGTGATCCATCTCGTTTTTCTCTTCAATTTGAGAGGTCACGGGCCTGAAACGGACTTACGGATCAAAAGTTATGGCTGTTATACTGAAACCATTTTCTTCACACAAAAAATTTCTTAGTAAACCGCTGCCAATTAGTAACTCGCTGTTTGATAACTCGCCGTTTAGCAACTCGCTGTTTAGCAACTCGTTGTTTAGCAACTCGCCGTTTTTTAGCAACTCGCCGTTTTTTAGCAACTCGCCGTTTTTTAGCAACTCGCCGTTTTTTAGCAACTCGCCGTTTTTAGCAACTCGCCGTTTTTAGCAACTCGCCGTTTTTAGCAACTCGCCCAAACTCCGGCGTATCGCAACGCGGCACGTTTAGCAACTCGCCGATTTTTGGCAACCTCGTCTGACGTACTCGAAACCTTCGCCTTTTTTTTTGCAACATCGCGTTGCTCCCGTTTTGGCAACTACTCGCCGTTTTTTTTGTGCAACAGAACATCGCCCGTTTTTTTTGCAATCGCCGTTTTTTGGCAACTCATCGCAGTTTTTTATTTTGGCAACTCAACCTACAGTGGGGGGTGGGTCGGGTGCCTCGCTGTTGACCCAGGGCACAGGTCAAAACCACCGCCTTGACCTATTTCCCCTATAAATCATCGTGGATCATGCCTCACTACTTAGGTCAAAAAACAAACCAAAACCGCCCGGCCAAAGCAGATATTATTAAATAAGCAAGTCAAAACCCTCCAACCAAGAACACTCAGGGACGATTTTACAAAATCACCACTCCAAAAGCTTTCTATTCTATCTTCCTTCTAATCTTTTTCTATCCACAGAATTAAAGCTCTAACATGTCAATACTAAGTGTGTATATCAAGTTAAACACACCTTAACACAACAAACAACACACAACACCACGTCTTTCCCTTTTCTTTAGAATCGAGCCAAAATTAAAGGCAACTCTCCACGAAGAACACTACCCTTTTAAAATAAATTAAAGCTTAAATTCCGACATTGAGCTTGTATAACAACAGGCGAAATTGATACCAACCTCTAGCCTCTTTGATTTGTAGAACACTAGAAGATCAAGATTCACAACTCAAAAAAGGAGCCCACCAAAATCAAAACTGAGCCGTGGGTTTTATTTTTCTTCTTCAAAATAAAGCCACGAATTATATTTGAGCTTATTTAACCAGTATGCCATCAAACGCCGAATCCAACCCATGCCATTATGGCACTTCCCTGATACCAATTGTTTGGTACTAGTCCCAATTTCACACAAACATGTATAATCTAAAGAAGATCTCTAGAAGAGAAAGTTAGAGAGAGAGAATAGTTGAGATAGAAAGGAAAAACCACACACTAAAGAGTGTGGTGTAAAATGAAATAGATGCTCTACCTTTGCCCATACACTACCACCATACCAACAAAACCACTTCCCTCGACCTTAAACCTACACGCTCCATCCCAAGTTGGGAAAGGTATTTAAATAGTTCTTAATTCTTACAAAAAACACCCCGGGTTATTTATACCCGGTCCATATAATAAACCAGAAAGTAGTCATACGTTTATAAAAACGCCCTAATAAACTAAAACGAGCTTTAAAAGAATAGTAAAATACAACGGGGTGGACGCGAAGTCTTTAAAATATATCAACACAAAAAAAAAGGGTTTTCCCCACTTCATAGTACCCGGTCCGATACCGAAAGTCATACGTTTAACTAATAAACTACGAGCTATAATGAATAGTAAAATACACGGGGTGACCGAGTCTTTTTATAATATCTAACAAAAAGGGTTTTCACCTCCTCTTCAGCAAAAACTTTTATCAAGAGTCATTAAAGTATTGCGGCTCATTTTCTTGGATTCAGAAGTACAACTCTCAACGAATTCCAGTAGAGAAGTAGTGCTCCATGGCCTCCTCACCCCTAATCTGTATAATCTAATCTTCTAAAATGAGCTATAACTCCTAACTATTTGAAATTTCATGAATTTGTTAGCTTCTCATTTCATTGTTAGCTTTTCATTTGCTTATATTTTCTTTTTCATGTTTACTTTTTTTTATCATGTTTACTATTTACGCCTGCAATGACTATTTACGCCTGCAACGACGTGTGCGCACCGGTTCCACTTTCGCCCACCCAAAACGACGCCCGCCAATCGTCCCGCAGCGGATCGCGGACAAACCCCCTCGTTGTCATACAACATAAAAGTTGCTTATTTGAACGTATATTTGACATGTTAAACATAAAAACCTTTGTTCAAAAAAATAACCATCATTATATATCATATATTATATTTTATCAAAATTGCAATTTATAAGGTATGCAATTTAAAATAAATGACATATCTATTAAAGAGTAATTAGTACACAATTTTAGAAAATTCAACGAGAAATTAAACCGAACTGATTTTCATGTAGACTTTAAGTTTTATATATTCTTGATTTAAGGAACAAGAAAATCGTACTTTAATAAAAATTCATGTCGCAATAAAATAGTTGCTCCGCCGCCACGCGCAAGTTGATTCAACCTCCTTTATACTATAAAAGAATTTTTAGCAAACATTTAGGAAGTCTGGCCCGAATAATAATATGGCATCAATGCTGGTTGATTCGGCTCGTTTGAATGGGCCAAAATGATGTTTGAATTTCATTATAATATACATAATGAAAATCAGTTTTATTTTCTAAAGAATTGTGTACTTTTTTAACCAACTTGAGAAATTTGTTAACTGTAATCAAAATCCAGAAAAGTTTTAAAGTTGAAATCTTTCTGAAACCGCATTGTAAAAAGAATTCTGATACTCACAGTAATACGGTATCATGTTGATGTTCTACTCGATCTTCTTTCGAATAACAAGACTAGAGTACTCAATGAAATGCAAAATAATTAGATAACAAATACTTAGATTTCATCAATTATGATTGTGACATTTTCACAATGTTAATTTGTGCCGAGTTAAGAGTATAATCAGATTTGAGATAGCCCAGATTTTCAATTCACGATGGGAAACCCTTTACCAAAAAAAAAAGACATTGTCAAGCCACATTATAACACTTTACGGCGTAACACCTTATACACCATAACATAAATTAAGCAAGTACAAAGATCAAGGAAGACTTTACGGTGTAACACTATATCTAGTTACGCCGTAACACTATATTTGGAAGGAAATCTCATCAAAGTTATTGTTACAGCGTAACACCTTATACAGTTACGCCGTAACCATGAAGATCCACAAATATGAAAGGAAGATCACGTACATTTGGAAGTTATATGAAGGTTACAGCGTAACTCCATATCTGGTTACGCCGTAACAAGCTGCTTAAATATGGAATGCCATGTAAGTTGGTTACGGCGTAACACCTTTAATGGTTACGCCGTAACATGTTCGACAACTATAAATAGAGGACTCATTCAAGCTAATCCGACATCACTTCCTCCACAGCCAATTGGAGAGGCGAACAGTGCTTACACCTTCTAAGAACACCACTTGTATTCTATGGGAGATCACACTCAATTACTTTCTATTTTTGTATTTAATCGTTCAAATACGAATCCTGTAAGAATTATGAGTTTTAAATATATGATTTTTTCTATCTCTTATTGTGTTTCCTTTGCCATGAGCGGCTAAGCACTTAAAGTGCTGGCCTAGTTATGAATTTACTGTTGTTATGATTGTTTCCTGTTAGATTATGGTTTCACTAGATATTCTTTGACTATCGTGTAACCCTACGGTTTCGGTAGTACGGGTGGTTTGGACCTATATGCCCAATTAATTAGATTATCTAGTCAATATGGGATCCAATGGGTACTAGGGAGGATCACTAACTCTTTACCTGGTGTAGGAATCGACCGGTCACCGCACTTATCACTCGATACTTAAAAAGTACAAGAACTCTTTCAAATGGGTTAATAATCTTTATAGGTTATTAGATATGTTTTGAGAATAGTTGAGATTAATCACTGCAACCTGGATAACCTACCTCCCAGATGATTTGGGACTGATTCAAAATCGCACGAAGTATATGATAGACTATATATGCATATTCAAGTCTATCGACCTTAGAAACCGCCAATGAAACCATAGTTTAACATTGCACAGGAATACATTTTCATAACACTAGTAATGAAGTAACTAGGTTAGCATGTTTTCTCTCTTGATATCTTCAAAGCCTTTTTATTTCCTGCATTTATTTTTATTTATTTATTTCAATACAAATCAAACAAAACTATTTTCAACCAGTGACAATTTCAAATTAAGACTAATAACTACTTAGCTCTTGGGACGACCTCAGATTTACCAAATCTGTACTACCTACGATCGGGTTCTCTGCCCGTTAGTGCGTTGTCAGGTAGATCGAGTTTTATAAATTTAAAACTTGCATAAAATATTTCCTTAAAAGAAAATACGCATCAAGTTTTTGGCGCCGTTGCCGAGGAGCTAAAAATTAGTAATAATTTGAATTTATGTATATATTTCCTTTTATATTCTGCTAGCTTTTCTTGTAAGTTTTCAGGTATGGAAGATGATGTAGACATCAGCGCGCTCACCAAGGAGCAGTACATAGCTTTAATTCCAGATGATATTAAACCAGGCATAGTGAACCCCGAGATTAGCGATGACGTTGAATTTGAGATAAATGCAAACTTTATGAGGGAATTAAAATGCAAACTTTTCGCAGGCACCGATGATGAAGACGCTTACGAACATGTGCATACGGTATTAAAGATTGTGGATCTCTTCCACTTCCCTGGCGTCACTCACGATGCAATTATGCTTAGGGTATTTCCAATTACACTCAAGGGACGAGCTTTGAGATGGAAAAACGGGCTTCCAGCGGGGACAATCACTACATGGGATCTCCTTAAAAAGTAATTTATTTGGAGATATTGTCACCCTTTCATAACTGCCAATAAATTAGAAGAAATCCGTAATTTCAAGCAAGAGAGGGACGAGACATTGGATCATGCTTGGGAAAGATACAATGATCTTCTTTACCAATGTCTGCTGCACGATCGGAACTGTCAACAGAAGGTCTATATCTTCTACACTGGATTAGACATCTCCACCCGCAAAATTCTTGACTCTAACGGGTTCATTCCTTTGATGACACCAACACAAGCCCTAGAATCAATACAAGTCATGGCAGACCATTCGCATGACTGGTATGATGAAACAACCACTAGAGAAAGAATCAATGATGTCCTGGACAACGTTGATGCCATTCACGAAAATTTCAAAGGGAAACATCTAACCAAGGAATACCCTCTCAAAAAAGAGGACGAGGTAATCAAGCATGGCAGATATATGGAATCCTTGGAAGAAACAATCATCAAATTTTGCGAAGACATAATTAAAAAACAGACCACGGATGATGAAAGGATAAGGAAGATCCTTGAAAACATGGAATCGAACATAAGGGCACTTAAAACTAGAACAAAGAACCTACAGGAAAAAGCTTATCCATTAACCCACAAAGTCCTCACTAATACAAGAGAAAAAGTCAAGGCAATAACGACAATGGGTAAGGAAAACATGAAGGAGCCGGTTCCTCGTGACTTACCACCTACGCCGTTTCTAGGACATTTGAAGTAACAAATGGGTAGCCCTTACAGAACTCGCGAAACCGTTCGCGTGATTGGAAATCCTAAGGAAATTCATAATGCGAAAGCTCAGGAAGATGAAGGGGACATGGATGTCGGTTGGGACATTACAAGCAAGGATGTAGAAAGGCTTAGGCAATTTCTAACACCTACCATACATACTTTACCCAACCTTGAATCAGTAGTGCAACCATATATACCACTGGGACCAATCCATGATAAGGATAAAATTGTAAGGGAAGAGGAACAAGATTATGATATTCCTCTAAATGATAGCATAATGCAACCTTTGACCCCTCAGATGGATCACATCACACCACCCGACGATGATTATGTAGCACCGACTACAAATTCTATGACTAACAAGCAATTGAACAAATTCGAGGAGGAATTTTCTAATATTACAAAGGTTGCCGAAAAGGAATCTGATAACCCTGTTATGAAGAAATATGATTGTGAGACCATCATTCAGAAATTAATACACCAATTTAGCCAATCATCAAGGGAAATGAAATCTTAGCAGCTGTATAGTTATAATTTGTCATTCCCCTACCCAATAGCAAATCATGGTGTTCATTGCTACTCTCATTCGCACTTAATCTCAAGTGAAGGAATGAACACCTTATTACTTGGCAAATAAGGGTGGAGTCAAGCCCGTGACTCAAACAAAAACAAGCGCTTTATGGGAGGCACCCCATGACTATCTTTCATACTGCAAATTAGTTGGTTTGCATATTTCTTACTTTGTTTTGCAGAATCCAAGAGCTAGAAGGCAATTATCGAGACCGGCTCGACTAAAAAACATATGGTAATTTGCTGAATCTGCAGCAGTTACGGCGTAAACACCGAGGTCACGCCATAAGCACAACTGTTACGACGTAATCCATTTTATGGTTACATCGTAACAACTTAAAAACTTAAAATTTTTACCACTTGATTACGACGTAACCACTGAGGTTACGCCGTAACCTCCTTCTAAAATCATAAAAATTTAAGTTTTAAACATGTCTTAACCTTGTATACAAAAATGGACTTTGTGGGTATGTTCTCTGGAAGCCCTCACGAGACTAAACGCGTCCACTTGGGCCACCAAGTGGTTTGAAAGGCTTGTTGCATATGCTAAATGCAACCGTGATTCCTACAAAAGTGAGTTAGGATTGTATTCTCTGTACATTTCATAATTCTTTTAGAATGATTTTATGCTTTGGTTTGTTTTTGTGATCACAGGGGATTAAGAGCATGCGAGACGACGGAGATAATCTAAAGATTTTCGCCAAATTTCAAAATCTCGAAGCAATGCTCAGGGAGTTTCTTGTCTTAATTCTACTCTTTTCTTATTATTTTCATTTGATTAATGTCCAATAGGGACATTGTACAAATCAAGTGGGGGGATGGGAGTATAATTAAAACTTGATGTATGTTTTGCCTTTGATTTTCTAGTTTTTCTTGAAAATTATGCCAAATTTAAATTTTTGACAAATTTTTCTAAAATAACTAGAATTAATCTTTGTTGAATGCACATTATCCTTTATTATTACTTGGTGAGATTTAAGCCTAATATTCCGTTTCCATCATATTATTCAAAGATCCACCAAAATATTAAGTGTGTCGGTAGTATTGTAGACTTTAGAACTTAGCATGTACATCATTTCGAGACCTAATTGATTAGCATGAATAGATAGTTCGAGAAGGAAACACTTAAGAAACAACCTAAATAACCTATATGTGTGCGTTTATCGACTTGTTACACTGACTTGTCGACCTCCCGTGATAAAACCCTTCTGTTGCACTCATTATTTAGTGCAAGATACCCCTAGATCACCCATGTTAAACCGATCTATGTTTTCACCCAATATGTTTCGTTATGCCATTTCACCTTAGCCTACCATGTAGTCTTTATTTTCTCGGTGTTGAAATTTCTAGTTACTTAAGTCCATGGTTCAGGGGAATGGGAACGAAGATTATATGCTTTCGTGGAAGACCAATCAGTTATGATCTACTAAGACCCCCCTATATCACCACTTTCGACGTTGTTTATCTTAAGTGGGGGGATGTATGTATAATATCGAATGTTGCAGGGACAATAATTAAAGATATAAACCTTTGTAGCATTTGCATATTGACAATGAAGAGAAGAGGGTGCAACAAATGGCTACCCATGTGCTAAAAATATAAAGATGGTGCAAAATAAAAATAAAAAATGGAGCTAGTAGCCCATAATTGCACCAAAACATCTCCGTGAAATAGAGCTAGTAGCCTATTATTACGCCAAATCATCCAAATACTCATGAAGAATGGAGCTAGTAGCCCATTGGTTGAAGATCAAATTTTCGAACTTAAACTCTTAGACCCATAGATGGATAGTGGTTGGCTATGACAACCTTAGATTATTTAGACTATTTGTTTTGTGTTTTTATACTAACAACCATTAAATGTGTATCCCATGTCTATCCTAACCTTTTATCACCCTTTAAAACCATATTACCCTTGTTGCCTTTAAGCGTTATTTAGACCATAATTCTATCTGGTGCAGATTTGTGTACTTTCCAAGCTTATAATAGAGTACATGCTATGACTGTGCAATTGAGCGATCACCCCGAAAATGAAACACTTAGACTAGTGGAGAGCTGAGTGACTTTTATTCCCTTTTTCGTGAGGTGTTCGGCTTTGACGTTTTCTAGCATAAGAGTTTTATAGATTCATTTCTTGAAGTCATTCTCAAGAAATCTTTTTATGAAATATTTTAACAGGTTCTACTTGAGAGCAAGCAGAAGTCAAGTGAGGGGATATTTGATAACATTAAATATTTAATACTTTTTGGTGGCAAATTACCCCCTAAAATACCTGCAAATGCTTCACTAACAGGCAAATGCTTCAATAAACACTCGGGAAAACGAGACCATTTTCTGTCTATTTTGTACGTTTTAGGTTGAAACGCAGGCAAAGGACAAGAAAACAAGGGGAAAAAGGCAAAGTGTAAATTCTGAAGGATGTTACGGCGTAACACTAAAAATGGTTACATCGTAACATAAATTAAGCAAGTACGAAGATCAAGGAAGACTTTACGGCGTAACACTATATCTAGTTACACCGTAACCCTATATTTGGAAGGAAATCTCATCAAAGTTCTTGTTACGGCGTTAACTCCTTATTCCGTTTAACGACCGATAACCATGAAGAATCCCCAAACATGGAAGGAAGATAGGTACATTTTGGAAGTTAGATGAAGGTTACGGCGTAACACCATATCTGGTTACGCCGTAACAATCTGCTTAAATATGGAATGCCGTGTAAGTTGGTTACGGCGTAACACCTTTAATGGTTACGCCATAACAGGTTCGACAACTATAAAGAGAGGCCTCATTCAAGCTAATCTGACATCACTTCCTCCACAGGCCAAATTGGTAGAGAGGGCAAGGCTTCCACCTTCAAAGAAACACAACTGGGAGTCAAAGGAGGAATCACACCTACTTAACTTTTTGTATTTAATGTTTTTTAAATACGGAATCCTGTAAGAATTATGAGTTTTCAATATATGATTTCTTCTATCTCTTATTGTGTTTCCATTGCCATGAGCGGCTAAGCACTTAAAGTGCTGTCCTAGTTATAAATTTACTATTGTTATGATTGTTTTCTGTTAGATTATGGTTTCACTAGATATTCCTTGACTATCATGTAACCATGGGTTTTGGTAGTACGTGTAGTTTGGACCTAGCTAGCCCCATTAATAGACTACCTTTTCATGATGGGATCCAATGGGTACTAGGGATGATCACTAACTCTTTATCTGGTGTAGGAATCGACAGGTCACCGCACTTATCACTCGATACTTAAAAGCACAGGAACTCTTTCAAATGGGCTAATAATCTTTATAGGTTATTAGATATGTTTCAGGAATAGTTGAGATTAATCATTGCAACCTAGATAACCTACCTCTCAGATGATTTGGGACTGATTCAGAATCGCAGGAAGCATAGGATAGACTATATATGCATATTCAAGTTTATCGACCTTAGAAACCGCTAATGAAACCATAGTTTAACATTGCACAGGAATACATTTTCATAACAATAGTAATGAAGTAACTAGGTTAGCATGTTTTCTCTCTTGATATCTTCAAAGCCTTTTTATTTCCTCCATTTATTTTTATTTATTTATTTCAATACAAATCAAATAAAACTATTTTCAACCAGTGACAATTTCAAATTAAGACTAATAACTACTTAGCTTTTGGGACGACCTCGGATTTACCAAATCTGTACTACCCACGATTGGGTTCTCTGCCCGTTAGTGCGTTGTCAGGTAGATCGAGTGTTATAAATTTAAAACTTGCATAAAATATTTCTTTAAAATAAAATACGCATCAGTTGTTGACTTTAAATACCCTATAAAAGGTACTATTACCTTGTCCATACTATGACTCTTGCAATAGTATGCACGTGAACAATAAGACACTCATCTTATTATTCAAATCTTTCATAATATGTGAATTTGAAACAAGTATTCAGAAAGTTTATTCAGATGACTATTTAGCTCTCTTGTAAAGAAAGAGTTGAGAATGTTGAAAACATTAGACTTTAACTTGCTAATTAGTCTCATACATATCTATTTTTAGTATTTGGATAATTAGGATTGTAAGAAAATTTTTACTTTCTGATGAATGAAGATACGTGGTATTTGTCATTCATACATATAATAATTGTTATCCTATATTTGCATGTTTAATCCTTGAATGATTTATCATTCTAAATATGTCCATTGTCAGTTAACAATATAGGAATATTGTTACATAAGGCAAATATGAGTGTTGGTTATATTCTTTGAATATATGGATTGTTCTCGCCAAACTCATGTGTATTCACAAGGGATGCATATTGGATACGCCACCTTTGAATATTTGCTTTTGGATCGTCGCCATGAGTGAATATCAAAAAATGGTTTAAAAGTCATCCTTAGACTTGAGATGCAAGCAAGTTCTGCATGTGTGGATATCACTTTTTGAGTCTAAGTCAAACGCTATCCCGAATAAGGTAGTCATAAAGGCTATTCTTGGAAGTGATGTGAAGCAACATACACAACACTTGTAGTCAACAAAGAATTTGTTCCTCCACTTGATATGTACCTAAAGATGCCATGGGCCCTCTCCATAAAACTCGATCTACCTGACAACGCACTAACGGGCAGAGAACCCGATCGTGGGTAGTACAGATTTGGTAAATCCTAGGTCGTCCCAAAAGCTAAGTAGTTATTAGTCTTAATTTGAAATTGTCACCGGTTGAAAATAGGCTTGTTTGATTTGAATTGAAATAAATAAATAACAATAAAATAAATGCAGGAAATAAAAAGGCTTTAAAGATATCAAGAGATAAAACATTCTAACCTAGTTACTTCATTACTATTGTTATGAAAATGTATTCATGTGCAATGTTAAACTATGGTTTCATTAGCGGTTTCTAAGGTCGATAGACTTGAATATGTATATATAGTCTATCCTATACTTCCTGCAATTTCAAATCAGTCCTAAATCATCTGGGAGGTAGGTTATCCAGGTTGTAGTGATTAATCCCAACTATTCCCAAAACATATCTAATAATCTATCAAGATTATTAACCCATTTGAAAGAGTTCCTGTGCTTTTTAAGTATCGAGTGGTAAGTGCGGTGACCGGTCGATTTCTACACCAGGTAAAGAGTTAGTGATCCTCCCTAGTACCCATTGGATCCCATCATGACAAGGTAGTCTATTAATAGGGCAAGCTAGGTCTAAACCACCCATACAACCAAAACCCAGGGTTACACGATAGTCAAGGAATATCTAGTGAAACCATAATCTATCAGGAAACAATCATAACAATAGTAAACAATGTCAAAAGTGGTGATATAAGGGGGTCTTGGTAGATCATAACTGATTGGTCTTCCACTAAAGCATATAATCTTCGTTCCCATTCCCCTGAACCATGAACTTAAATAACCAGAAATTTCAATACCGAGAAAATAAAGACTACATGGTAGGCTAAGGTGAAATGGTGTAACGAAACATATTGGGTGAAAACATAGATTGGTTTAACATGGGTGATCTAGGGGTATCTTGCACTAAATAATGAGTGCAACAGAAGGGTTTTATCATGGGAGGTCGACAAGTCAGTGTAACAAGTCGATAAACGCACACATATAGGTTATTTGGGTGATTTCTTAAGTGTTGCCTTCTCGAACTATCTATTCCTGCTAATCAATTAGGTCTCGAAATGATGTACATGCCAAGTTCTAAAGTCTACAATACTACCGGCACACTCAATATTTTGGTGGATCTTTTAATAATATGATGGAAACTAAATATTAGGCTTAAATCTCACCAAGTAATAATAAAGGAGAATGTGCATTCGACACAGATTAATTCTAGTTATTTAAGAAAAATTTGTCAAAATTTTAAATTTGGCATAATTTTCAAGAAAAACTAGAAAATTGAAGGCAAAACATACGTCAAGTATTAATTCTACTCCCACCCCCCCACTTGATTTGTACAATGTCCCTATTGTACATTAAGAAAACAAAAATAATAAGAAAAGAGTATAATTAAGACAAGAAACTCCCTGAGCATTGCTTCAAGATTTTGAAATTTGGCGAAAATCTTTGGATTATCTCCGTCTTCTCGCAAGCTCTTAATCCCATGTGATCACAAAAATAAACCAAAGCATAAAATCGTTCTAAACGAATTATGAAAATGTACAGAGAATACAATCCTAATTCACTTTTATAGGAATCACGGTTGCATTTAGCATATGCAACAAGCCTTTTAAACCACTTGGTGGCCCAAGTGGACGAGTTTAGTCACGTGAGGGCTTCCAGAGAACATGCCCACAAAGTCCATTTACGTATACAAGGTTTATACATGTTTAAAACTTAAATTTTTATGATTTCAGAAGGAGGTTACGGCGTAACATCGGTGGTTACGTCGTAATCAAGTGGTAAAAATTTTAAGTTTTTAAGTTGTTACGGCGTAACCATAAAATGGATTACGTCTTAACAATTTTGGTTATGATATAAACTTTAGATGTTACGCCGTAACTGCTGCAGATTCAGCAAGTTACCACATGATTAAGAGTCGAGTTAGTCTCGATAATTGCCTCCTAGCTTTTGGATTCTGCAAAACAAAGTAAGAAACATGCAAACCGACTAATGCAAAAGGAAATTTCATTAAATAAAGGACGGTTTGTCTCCCGACAAGCACTTTTGTTTATTAACGAGTCTTTAAGTTAGACTCATCCACATTCTACGTTTCGTTGTCGGAGTCATCCTCGTCATTCGCTAGGGTTTCTTCTATTTCCTCCATTATCATTTTTCTAAACCTTGATCCATTTTTCCTTCCCAAGGACAAGGTTTCATTGTTCTCGTTGCTAACATTTATGAAGCTACATCTGTTGTTGAACTTATATTTTGTTACTTCAAATGTTTCTGTATGTACTATTGGTGGGTTGTACTCTTCATCTCCTAATTCCATTTTCTCTTCATCCTCATACCAGTAATCATACCACCAATCTTTATTCTTACCTCGAGCTCTTTTATATTTTTCCCATATTTCATCAAGGATTTGCCCTTTTTCTCTAATTTTTATTTGGTATTCATCAGCAAGTTGTTCAATTTCTCTATGGAATACCCACTTGTATTCATCCAAACATCTTTCCAAAGGGTCTTTGTCGGGATCTAATGCCTTAGTAAACCGATCAATCACCCATGATTTAAATAAATCTCTCCTAACTGATTTACTTATATCTATGTGTTCTTTCTTGAGTTTTACCCATTCTTTAAAAGTGTAATCTCTTGGCCTAGGTTTTTTATCAGGGGAATTTTCATTACACCATTCCGAGTACCTTTTATTCCAAACTAGAATCTTCAACTTAACAGCTCCCATATCTTATGATTAAGAAGTTTGGAAATGATACTCCTCCTTCTTTCATTTCCTTCCTTTCGTTGTTATTAGGGAAAAACCAATATTTTGTTTTACCAAGCTCGTTGACCCTATAAATTTCATGCCCCCATCACATTGGTTTCTAAATGGGCTACAGGATGGCCAAGCCTTAAAGTCCTTATTACATTCCTGTATAATAGGTTTACAAAAATGTGTTGTAGTAGTGTCATTACTTATCTTCACCCTTTTAGCGATTGGTTCATCAGTGTTAATCGAGTTTAACATAAAGATTCCTTCAGTAGGGGCGAAGTTAGGGTCATTCTTATCTATGTTAAATGTTACCCTTTCGTCACCTATCCCTACTGATATTTCTTTTTCAAAAACACTAATATGGGCGTGAATGGTGGCTAAGAAGGGTCTCCCTAAAATGACAGTTGAATTGGGAGTTTGATCAAGAATTACGAAGTCGGATGGAAACAGGAATTTATCAATTTTAACGAGTATGTCTTTAACTATTCCTAGTGGTGCCATTTTTCTTATAGCTGCCATTTCCACTAGCATCTTGGTTTCATTAAGATTTTTTAATTCCAAATACTCAAAAATAAACCTAGGTAAAACATTTACACTAGCTCCTAGATCAGCCATAGCATAAAAGATAAGGTTACCTACGGTGCAGGGAAGCGTAAAATGCCCTGGATTAGATTCCTTTATAGGTAGTTGATCATTGGTGTTCTCTTCGTGGGAGTCAGAGAGGAAGGATGTTCCATGGAGATTCTTCAATTTCTTAGGAGAGCTGGTTCCTTCATGTTCAACGATTACTATTTTTGCTTGTTTAGATTTTTCTTTCTTGGAACGGAGTTCTTGGGTTAATTGCTCGATCTGGGTTTCCAAGTTTTTAAGTGAGGCGCTTTGGTTCCTAGTGTTAATATCGGCATTCTCTTGATTTTTTTTAATCCACACCTCCATTTCAGTACTTTTTCGAGCAGATTCCTCTTGATGTTTGGCCAGCAATTCTTCTAAGTTTTGCCTCCTTTCGCCATATGGTGGACGGTTATCAGTCTTAGTGTAGTATCCAGGTGGTCCTACATGAAACTTTCCTCCATTACTTCCGTTAAAAGGCATTGTACCTCCGAATTCCTCATATATGACCTCTTATACTTGCTTAACTTCCTCATTTAGGGGACAATCTTTGTCGAGGTGAGGTCCTTTACAAATTTGGCATCCCACCTGGATTGCATGAACACTTTCCTTAAGTTTCTTCATGTCTCTTCCCAGGTTGTCCAACTTATTAACTAAATCAGCTAATCCATCATTACTGTTACTGCTTCCCATCTTCCTGCTTGTTATGCCGTCGTGCCATTTCTGATAGTGGTCAGTCATGGTTTGAATTGCTGTGAGAGCTTCGGCTGGTCTCATCCCGGGGATAGGTCCCTGTAAATGAAGAAATTGACGGTTCATAGTGCTCAAACCTTTATAGAAAATGTTTACCTTTTAATGATTGTTGATGTCATGGTAGGGCACTTGTATAGCAGGTCATTATATCGTTCCCAAGCTTGGTATAATGATTTGTCTCCTTCATGCTTGAAGTTGTGAATATCTTCAAGCTGTTTTGCGGTCATGAAAGGTGGGCAGTACCTTTAAATAAAGGCCTTTTTGAGGAGATCCCAGGTGTCGATAGTTCCTGGGGAGAGTCTATCCACCTATATTTTTGCAACTCTGGTAAGAGTAAAGGGAAAAACTCAAAGCATGACTGCGTCTTTAGAAACTCCGGGAATATTGAATAAGCCAACGATGCTGAGGACCCGATCTATGTGATCGTGAGCATCTTCGTCCTTATTTCCGGAGAAAGTATCTTCCCTCAATTCATGCATGAATTGGCTCTTGATTTTGAAATTGACATTGCCTCCGATTTCAGGTTTAACCACGACCGGTGCCTGGTTATCTCGTGACAATGCTAGGTATTGTTCCATGGTAAGAGTGTTGATGTCAACTCAAGCCATAGTTCCCGCGGATACAATGTTTAGAAAAAGTAGAGAAATAATGAAATATTTAAATTAATTCTAATTATTAGCTCCCTGACAGCGGAGCCAAAAACTTGATGCATATTTTATTTTAAAGAAATATTTTATGCAAGTTTTAAATTTATAAAACTCGATCTACCTGACAACGCACTAACGGGCAGAGAACCCGATCGTGGGTAGTACAGATTTGGTAAATCCGAGATCGTCCCATGAGCTAAGTAGTTATTAGTCTTAATTTGAAATTGTCACTGGTTGAAAATAGCTTTGTTTGATTTGAATTGAAATAAATAAATAACAATAAAATAAATGCAGGAAATAAAAAGGCTTTGAAGATATCAAGAGAGAAAACATGCTAACCTAGTTACTTTATTACTCTTGTTATGAAAATGTATTCTTGTGCAATGTTAAACTATGGTTTCATTAGCGGTTTCTAAGGTCGATAGACTTGAATATGCATATATAGTCTATCATATACTTCCTGCGATTCCGAATCAGTCCCGAATCATCTGGGAGGTAGGTTATCCAGGTTGTAGTGATTAATCCCAACTATTCCCAAAACATATATAATAACCTATAAAGATTATTAACCCATTTGAAAGAGTTCATGTGCTTTTTAAGTATCGAGTGGTAAGTGCGGTGACTGGTCGATTCCTACACCAGGTAAAGAGTTAGTGATCCTCCATAGTACCCATTGGATCCCATCATGACAAGGTAGTCTATTAATGGGGCAATCTAGGTCCACACCACCCGTACTACCAAAACCCAATGTTACACAATAGTCAAGGAATATCTAGTGAAACAATCATAACAACAGTAAATTCATAACTAGACCAGCACTTTAAGTGCTTAGCCGCTCATGGCAATAGAAACACAATAAGAGATAGAAGAAATCATATATTGAAAACTCATAATTCTTACAGGATTCGTATATGAACGATTAAATACAAAAAGTAAGTAAGGTGTGATCTCTCTTGGACTCCAAGTGGTGTTCTTCGAAGGTTGAAAGCCTTTGTCGCCTCTCCAATTGGCTGTGGAGGAAGTGATGTCGGATTAGCTTGAATGAGGCCTCTATTTATAGTAGTCGAACCTGTTACGGCGTAACCATAAAGGTGTTACGCCGCAACCAACTTACATGGCATTCCATAATTAAGCATCTTGTTACGGCGTAACCAGATATGGTGTTACACTGTAACCTTCATTTAACTTCCAAATGTACGTGATCTTCGTTCCATATTTGTGGATCTTCATGGTTACGGCGTAACTGGATTAGGTGTTACGCCGTAACAATAAGTTTGACGAGATTTCCTTCCAAATATAGGGTTACGGCGTAACTAGATATAGTGTTACGCCGTAAAGTCTTCCTTGATCTTTGTACTTGCTTAATTTATGTTATGGTGTAACCATTTTTAGTGTTACGCCGTAACATCCTTTAGAATTTACACTTTAAGTCATTTTTCCCTTGTTTCTTGCCACTTTCCTGCATTTCACCTGAAAACTACAAAACAATAGAAAATATCTCGTTTTCCGAGTGTTCGTGTGAGACCATTTACAGGTATTTTTAGGTGTGGTTATTTTGCACCAAAATAAATATTAAAATATTTGATGTTATCAAATATCCTCCACTTGACTTTTGCTTGCCCTCAAGTAGAACCTGTTATTACATTTCATAAAAGACTTCTCGAGAATAACTTAAATTAAATAAATTTATAAAAATCTTATTGCTACTTATCATAAAGCCGAACACCTCACGAAAAGGGGATAAAAAGTCACTCAGCTCTGCACTAGTCTAAGTGTTTCATTTTCGGGGTGTATTCACTCAATTTGCGCAGATTATAGCTTGTATTTAATTATAAGTCTTGGAAAGTACACATCATCTGTACCAAGACAGAATTACTGGTCTAAAATAATTCTCAAAGGCAACAAGGGTATTATGGTTTAAAGGGTGATTATGGGTTAGGATAGACCACAAATAGTCTAAAATAAATCTAGGTTATATAACTTAGCTTTCTGTCCATCCATGGGTCCAAGAGTCAAAGTCTGAAAATCTGATCTTCAATAATGGGCTACTAGCTCCATTCTTTATAAGTATTGGTATCAGTTAGTGTAATAATAGGCTACTAGCTCCATTTTACAGAGATGTTTTGGTGCAATTTTGGGTACTAGCTCCATTTTTTGATTGTTTATTTTGCTACGATCGTTACATTTTTTGCACATTGGGTGGCCCTTTTTGTTTGCACCCTCTTTTCTTCATGGTAAATATATGACTACGGGGTTTATTATCTTTAATTATTACCATGCAAACAGTTTCGATATACACGTACATCCCCCCTCTTGAGATAAACAATATCGAAAGTGGTGATACGGGGGTCTTTATAGATCATAACTGATTGGTCTTCCATAAAAGCATATAATTCTCATTCCCATTTGTGGAAACTAGAAGGGGGGTTGAATAGTTTACAAGTTTGTTTTCGTTTTAAAAACTTTGCTTTCAAAATACTTAGATTCGAGTATATGTTCAATCAATCAACAATATGAACCAATCAATGAAACTATCTACTCGTAATATCTATACGAAATATAAATGAGAAACACAAACAATATAGAGAGGTAAGGGAAAGAACGATCAAACCAAGACACCAAGATTTATAGTGGTTCGGCTACAAAGCTCTTCTTCGCCCTACTCCATTCCCCGAGTATCCGACTCGAGATTTCACTATGTCAACAAGCTCCCTTCAGGCGGAGAAAACCGTTTACATGTCGCTTACGTTATTTTCTGACACTAAGCTAAATGTCGAGTCCTAATCTTAGCTAGAACCAATCTACCACTTCACAAGTGCTACACAATCACAAGATCTACACTATCAGATTTACACACTATCCGACTTACACAATCACACAAGATAATCAAAATAGAGTTTTAAATCTTAGAAGAAGAGAGGAGAAATCACTAGTCTATAACACTTCGTTTCTTGGCGAATACGAGTGTTCTTCTCTTGCACTTGATAGAAGAAGGAAGAAGATTGAAGATGAGATTTGAACACTTGAAACAAGATTAAACTATGTTAGTGATCAAGATATTTAGTGAGAGAAAGAAGGTTGTTAGAGAGAGAAAGGTGACTGAAAAAATCGTGCTAAGAGGTCTGTTTTTCTGTTAAGAATAGTGCAGTATTTATAGCCAGAAAAATCCAACGGTCAGTTGGTGGCGGTCCCGATGGTCCCAGATATATCTGGGGGGCCGCCTAGGCACCTAGAGGGCCGCCCCTAGACTAACGCTCGGATTTTTGTCCTTTTGTGGGGAAAGTTTATCCTGGTATGTTTGTTTCTGTTTTGGGGGGAAAAACTGAATTCAAAATTTATGTTTTTAAATAAAACATTATTTTTATTTAACAAAGCTATTTTGTGTAATTTTGTAAAAATATAGTTTTGTAGAAATGTGATGGATTAAGAAGAAAAATTATTTTCTTAATCACTAATAAGTTTAATGATTTGTTTATCCATACCTTAAGTGATTTATGTCGAAATGGAAGTTTACGATTAATAACATGTAAACGTTTATTTTTATTGTGAATGTTTTTACATTTTGTCATCTTCAAAACGTAAAGGAGTCAAAAATTATAAATAACGTTTTTAAGCATTGTTTGTGTGACAACCGTGATTTGAGCAGGTTAGTTTATATCTTTAGATATGGCTAAGAGTTCATTTTATGAGTTTAGGTGTGGTGCTATGTGATTTTATGTGTGCTAAGTGGGTTAAGTAATGTGCGTAATATCATTTTGAGGTGTGTGGGCATCTCATTTTGACACACGTTTGTGTTTGGTGATGAGTATTCCATTTGTTCACATTTAGTGATAATGGAAAGGAATGGCGTATTGCATGTAATGCTACGTCAATAGTTGGATGATTAAGTGTTAAGCGTTTATGAGAAATGTGGCATTTTAAAAATGAAATAGGTGGGTGAAATATAGAAATTTGTAGCAAACTTCCTAAAAATAGAAAGTGGCTTGGTGAAATGAAAGTTATATTTAGAAACTTTAGTAAGTAGCGTTTAAGTTAAAAGGTTTAATCAAATTAGCTTAGGTTTTTATAAAAACTTAAGATAATGAAGTAAATAAGTAAATTAATAATTAAAAAAAATATATAAAAAAATATATATGAGAGGGGGGATATCCGGCCCAAAAGAAAAGAGAAAAAAATGGGTGTTTTAGTTAATCTAGGACTTGTTTTTTCTTAATCATTGGCAATTTCCCCGACCAATACAGAGGATAGAAAAATTCACTTGACATAGGAAATACAAAACTTATGCACAAAAGCAACTGGCCTACATTGATTAAAATAGCTTAAACCTACACAGGTAGGCTAAGGTACAAAGGGTGTAACGAAACAATAATATGGGTAGAAAAAGACTGAATGGCTCATACCAGGGTTGTTCTCTATGGGATTTTCCTCTAAAAATGAGAGTCAACAAGGTTACACGGATATTACAACAAACCAGAGTAGTTAGTTAATATTACTACATTTAGGCCTATTTGGTTTAATCCTAGAAATTTATCAGTTGAACATGTTCCTCCATCTAAATCCATAGTACTAATCATTGCGGTCTCGAGTGATATACCAGGCCAAGTTCTAAAGTCCACTACATCACCGGCACACTCATAATTTTGTGGAATTTTTAGTAAATAGTTGGAAACGGAATAGGCTTAATTCTCACAATATGTATCAAGGTTGTAGTGCGCTAGGTAATGTAACTAGTGATTTTTACAAAAGTTTATGCTAATTTTTTTTTAAATTTGACCTATTTTTAAGCTCGAAAATTAATTTTGTAAAAAGAGACAAGTACGTTCTAATTCTTCATCCCCCACTTAAATTATACAACGTCCTCGTTGTTTAGATAAAATAATTAAATAGAATTAGAACGGAAAACTCTCTGATGTTTTGCTCGTGATAATTCTCCAAGATGGGTTCTTGAGCAAAAAGTGTGTTGACTAGGGCTTCAGCATGCCTGGATGAGTTCAACACATGTCCTTTTCAGAATATACCATATCATAGTTTCAGCAAGGTCCTGCATAAAAGGTTAGAAGACAAGTGTAATTTCTATCTCGCTACAATGGTATAAGAAAACAATTAAACACATGACTATACAAGGATCAATAGGCCATATTGTTCCTGTAAAAACAATTAAATACTAGAAATTAAATATTAAGTTTTAAAACTGATAACGTCCATATACGTCTATACACCGTATTTAGAGGGGTTCGATACGCTGTATAGAGTATCTAGGAAGACAGACTCATGCAACAAACAATTAAAATGCGACAAACAGTTAAAATGACCGGGTTGTCTCCCAGGAAGCACTTTTGTTTTAGCTAGTCTTTAAGTTTGACCTTTTTCCTTTTTATTCATCCTCTATAATTTCATGCCGAGCACAACGTCTTTTGTCATATCATCATCGTCAATGATGGTAAAACCTGAAATAATAGAAAAACTTCTGACGAAAACAGGTATATCAATCAAAGTTTTGGCATGACTCTTCCCTTCATTATTGTCCTTAATTATGGAATAGTAAAAGCTTTTAGACATTAAGTTAATGGACAAAGAAGGGAGGAGGTCAGCGATAACATATTTATACCCGATTACACAAGAAAATTTCATTTTATAAGAGTCGGTTTTAACAAAAGTTGGTCCAAAATACGTTTTAGTTTCTAGAGGTGTATCCAAATCATTTAATTTTATATGGTTACCATAAGTTGGGTCGAATGATTCATCACCTTCTCCTAAAAGTTTTGTTTTCGAATCAAGACTTTTTATCACAAAGACCCTTTTGATTATGCTAGTGGCGAGCTTAATACTTTTAAAAACAAGTGTTTCTTCCTCGACCCTTAAAGTAATCTTCCTTTTGAAGACATCAATCTTGGAATG
>BQNB010089916.1:0-10000 GCA_026074375.1 Tanacetum coccineum
CGACAACACTCATGTCTCGATCTCCTCTTATTCAAGACTTCGAACACCCTTTCGAACTACCACGTTGGAAATTTCTACCTCTTCCAGAGTCATCTGCGACTAACAATTTATCGCTACTCGAGAAACTATCACTCCTCGCCATCCTCTCATTATCACGCAACGCCTTTAGCACATCCTCAAACGTCAAAGTGGTCCTCCCTGTCAATATAGTTTGCACAAACGGCTTATATGATTTTGGTAATGATGACAACATCAACAAGACTTGTTCTTCATCTTTGATAGCATCGTCTACATTTGCTAATTGACAAACCAACTGATTAAAAGAATTAAGATTACTTCCCTCTTCAAGTTTCAACGAATACAATTCCATTTTCAAAAATAATCTATGCGTCAACGACTTTAATGCATAAATATTCGTGAGCTTGTCCCAAATATCCTTCTTCTGCATCGTCTTCCAAACATCACCTTTCATCTTTGCTGGTTGTTTCTCCTCTAAAGCTTCATCAATACCTTGTTGTACCAACACATCCTCAATAATCATCTTCCACATCCTGAAATCCATCTTCCCATCAAATATCATGATCAAGAACTTTGACGTATCACTTGCCATCTTTTTAAAACAGCAATCCAAAACATACACCCCTAGAGCATTAAAAAACCAACAAAAAATTGCTCCTCAAAAAATATGTCAAACACAGATTCTGGGCAGATAATTTGATGGCTTATAACTCTCTGCTGGAACTTCAAACAGAAAATCCCTTTTGTGTGATTGTAGATCTATGTGTCTAGAACCTCCACTCCAAAATTAACGAAGATCCAACGGTTAACGAATCCACAATGTCAATTCTGCCACCGCTATGCAGAATATGACGAACCAAGCACAAACTTTTCATTCTTCTCGTAATGGCCTCCTCCAAGTTGTATGATTCCTTCTTCTCGAACCTCGGCTCTTGATACCACTTGTAAGGATATTACACCCACGACAAAGGATCACACAACAAATAACCAAACAATTAAGAACAACGAATAACAAACACAACACACAACGATTTGCCGATTCGGCCCCTCAAGCCTAATCTACTAGAAAAACTTAATATAGATTTGTGATTACAAGATTGAGACGCTTCAACTCTCAAAAAATATCACAAAACTCTCTGACAAGTTTTTTTCGCCTCTCTTTGGATTATGAAAACCCTACATAATCATCCTCTATTTATATAGGCTAAACACAATCTTTTCTTAATTTAAACACATACTAAATTAGAAAATATTCTCTTTTTCTAATTTAAACACATACTAAATTAGAAAATATAATCCTTGTTTTTCCAAGGCTTCTCTAAAACATAATTAAGGTAATTTGAGTCATACCCTAATAAATCCCACATCTCAGCCCAAAACTAGACGAAAATAAATGCACCAATTGTGCTTCAAACCTAACCTATCATAAGAATGACATGCCACATTTATAAGACTTACTACAAATGCTACCTAAGTCGACCACGAAGATTAATATCAAAAGCATTAGCAAACTTTGTTTGAGCATCAATCAAACCAGGGTCGTCAAATTCATCATCATCGTACGGGTCTTCACCATGTTTTTCCTTCCATTGTTCATACAAGCTTTTATTTCCTCCCTCGCTGCTAATTTTGGAAGCTTTATTAACATTGGAGCTCGTAGAAGCCATGATGCGTAATTTCCTTTGATAAAAACTACGTCACGTTTTATATTTATAAAACCCTAACTACCTCGACTATTCCTACGCACTAAAGAGCAGTGTACCCTGTCGTGTATAGTGTAGTGATTGGTAAGTACGTGTGTTGACCCAAAGAACGGTTTGTGTCTCTAATTGTCTAACTGGTTTATTAATCTACCTAAGAAAGCAGTAAAGAAGGTTACCTTGGAGTGTCATCCTTAAGGAGGCTAGTGCTTTAAAGTCTCATGGTGTGGATCTTCTTAGTCATTGCAAAATTCGTGTAGGGTCTGGTAGGAATACTCGTTTTTGGAGTGATGTTTGGTTAGGTGAGTCTCGGCTGAGTTTGGCTTTTCCTCGGTTATATGCATTGGAGACTTTCAAGGAATGTACAGTAGCTTCGAAGTTTCAAGGTACTCTATTTAATACGTTTAGGCGAGAAGTTCGTGGTGGTGCAGAAACTCAACAACTTACCCAGCTCCAATCATTAGTTGAGACGGTTATACTTTCTAATGCCGACGATAGTTGGATATGGGATTTAAATGGAGAAGGGACGTTTTGTGTTAAGGATGCTCGAAACTTAATAGATGAGGTTTTCCTTCCTTCCTAAAGCTCCAGCTCTACACAGATGGTTAAAAATTAGTTCCTCTAAATTTAACATTTTTGTGTGGAGCTCCAATGTGATCGTCCCCCACCAGGAATAATCTGTCCAAGAGGTGTGCATGTTCGCATGCTAGTTGTTCCTGTATGTAGAGACGGGGGGGGACTGAAGATGTGGCTCATCTGTTTTTTCTTTGTGAGGTTGCTCGAGATGTTTGTCGCCTTATTTGTCGATGGTGGAATATTTCCTGGATGCAAGTTGGTTCCTTTGCGGAATGGCTTGATTGGTTCACTTCGATTCGTTTGGGTTCCAGATGAAAAGTGTCCTTGAAGGTGTTTTTCCTTGTTGGCTTGGTGGAAGTCCATATGGGGTTATTCCCGGAATCACACTTTTTTCGTCTACAAAAACCTCGAAGAATAAAAATTAAATATTTCAAAAATGTTTTGGACTAAAATAAAAAAGGCATAACTTTGAGGGGGTTTTTTTTTGTTAAAAATGATAAGTGATTATTATAATGAATAAAATATTATTATAATAAAATTTGTGAATATTATAATTGGTCAAACTGGTCCACAAATGTATATATAGCAGTAATTCAACAAGATAAACACACACACACACACACACACAAATCATCTTTTGGATCTAGGGTTTGGATCTAAAGGGTTTCGCAAGATTAGCCTCTTACAAAATACAATTTGTCTTAGATCCATTTTCAATCCTTCATCTATTCATCATAATAATCATTCATTAATCTCCAGAAATCCCTTCAATCAAAAAAAAAAATTATTTTTTGAATCCTTGATAGATGATCCGAATGGAATATCATAGATGGGACACTATAGTTGGGACGTCATAGGTGGTACATCCTTGTGGTGGGACACCAGAGGCGGGACAACAAAAGTGGGACATCAAAGGTAGGACATTTTATCGTTCGGTTTTTAGAAGTAATTGTTTTTTAGAGCTCTCTTCGATCCAAAGGTGTTTTTTGTTTAGGCAATTTAGTTTTGGTGTGTTCAATGGGAAGATACACAACCAAAGAGGACGATGTTGATAGGATTTCAACATCTGTCTATGTTACGAATTTTCCGGATAATGTATCGGCCAAGGAGTTATTTCTAGCGTGCAAGCAATACGGTCATGTGGTGGATTCTTACATTCCTGTCAAGAAATCAAAGTACGGAAAAAGGTTTGGATTTGTCAAATTCATAAATGTATTCAGTGAAGAAAGACTTGTTAATAATCTCTGTACTGTTTGGATTGGTCGTGTTAGACTCCATGCGAATATCGCTCGATTCCAAAGACCCAATGGTAAGAACATAGGAGAGGGTAATAAGAAGCCAAATGTTACTCCTACTCCTTCTGTTAAACCAAACCTGAGTGGGAGTTTAGGTAATGAAAAATCTTACAGGGGTGTGTTAAATGGGGATACAAAGACGAAGTTGGTTGGTAAGATTTCAGAACCATCGATAGTTTTGGGAGATGAATGTGTTATGTCTATGAATGTTGATAATGCTCTTTTTGGAAGGGTAAAAGTTTTTGCTTCTCTAGCCAATCTGAAAATGGCTTTGGGGAATGAAGGCTTTTCCGATATTGTTATCAAATATATGGGAGAACAATGGGTTATGTTGGAATTCAAATCACTGGAATCAATGGAAAAATTCAAAAAATGTGTTAGTGTCATGTCATGGTTTTCTCAGGTTATAAAGGCTACAAACGAATTCGAGGTTGATGGTAGGATTGCGTGGGTCGAAGTGGAAGGTGTTCCTTTCAAGTTATGGACAAATAATACATTTACTAGAATTGCTGAAAAGTGGGGAAAATTGCTCGATGTGGATGATCAGGATGAGACTTGTTTTCATTCTAAAAGACTTTGTGTTTATTTGAAGGCAGGAAATAGTATCAGAGAAGATTTTAAAATCACTCACCGAGGTAAGATGTATTGGATTAGAGCTAATGAAACTCAAGGTTGGGTCCCGGAATTCACAGATGAATACGAAAGTGAAGATGATAACTCCATGGATGAGGAAGGTGAAGTTAAAAAGAACGGAATCAAGGATGAACATAGTGATGGTGAGATAGTACCTGAGTCTTTATTTGAAGATGGAGAGCTGGAAAATAATCATGTGGATGGTATATTTTCGAAAAAGGAAAAGGAAGTTTCGGAAGACCCATTTAATTTATATTCTCTACTTAAGCGTCAGAATAAATTGGATGATAAGGATACCAATTCTGAAGATAGTTTGAAGCATCCACCAGGTTTCACACCTTTGACACATAATTGTGAAAATGACACATCAGAGAAGAAGGTAGACCAGAATGATGAATTCAGTGAGGCTGGTGATGTTGATAAATTGAAAGGTAGTGCTAATGGGTCTATATCAGCGGGTCACTTCAAGGTTTCTGAAATTCCTAGAACAGGTGGATCCATGGTGGGTTTACTTGAAGATGTGATAAAAGTTGGACAGGTTATGGGATTCAAAATGGAAGGAGTCATAGCAAATTTGGAAGAACTCATTGGAACACAAGGAGGGAAAGAAGGTTATAGATGAATTTTCTATCTTTAAATATACAAGGCCTTGCCCAAAAGGCCAAGAAAGATTGGGTTAAAGATCTTAGTATCAAAAATAAAGTGAATTTTTTAGTTATACAAGAAACAAAAATGGAAAAGATTGAGGACTTCTGTGTGAAACAGTGTTGGGGGAATTCGGTTTTTGATTATGTGTATAGTGAGGCGGTTGGAAATTCGGGAGGTATCCTTTGCGTATGGGATACTAATTCTTTTTGCAAAAACAGTGTGACGGTGTCTGATTATTTTGTGATTACTAGAGGTAAGTGGAGGTTAACGGGAAAGAATATGATGATTATTGGTGTGTATGCTCCTCAAGAGGGTAAAGAAAAACAAGCTCTTTGGGATTTTCTTCGTTTCGAGGTAGATAAGTGGAACGGGGATGTTATTATCATGGGTGATTTTAATGAGGTTCGTGTCAAATCTGATAGATTCGGAACTCATTTTAATCCACATGGTGCTCATAGATTTAATTCTTTTATTTTGGATTCGGGATTGGTTGAAGTTAACTTAGGTGGATGTCGCTTTACTTGGTGTCATAGATCCGCAACAAAGATGAGCAAGTTAGATAGATTCTTGGTTTCGGAGAGTGTTATTAGTGGAAGCCCGAACATTAAAGCTGTTACATTGGAGAGGTTCTTGTCGGATCATCGGCCTATTCTTCTTAAAGAAAATGGTTACGATTATGGCCCTACTCCATTTCGTTTTTTCCATCATTGGCTTGAGATGGATGGTTTTAACACATTTGTGGAGAACACTTGGAAAAACAGTCCTATGGTGGGAAATAATGCTCTTCTAAGTTTGATGAATAAACTTAGAAATCTTAAGAATCAGATTCGTATTTGGAATAAGAGTAATTCGGGGACCCGGAAAAACGATCAGCTTAGACTTAAAAAACAGTTGGAGGAAATTGATCTGGATATTGATAGAGGGCTTGGGAATGAAGAGCTGGTCAATTCCCGCTTAGCTATTCTTCATCAAATCCAAAAGATAGATAATTTAGAATCGAAGGAAAGGGCTCAAAAGGCTAAAATTAAATGGGCGGTAGAAGGAGATGAGAATTCCGGTTTTTTTCATGGTATCATAAACAAAAGGCGTAATATTCAAAATATTAGGGGGGTTATGGTTGATGGTAATTGGATTGAAAACCCGAATGATGTCAAGAAAGAGTTCTTCGACCATTTTGCCAATCGTTTTGGTAAGCCGGACAAACCTACTGCTTCTATTAGTCTTGACTTTCCTAATCAGATTTCTCATGAGCAAAGTGATCATATGGAGAGGGAGGTTTCTAATGATGAAATTAAGAAATCGGTTTGGGAATGTGGTACCGACAAAGCCCCGGGTCCGGATGGATTCACGTTTGGTTTTTTCAGACACTTTTGGCATCTTGTGGATAGGGATGTTTGTGAAGCGGTGAGGTATTTTTTTAAATTTTCTGATTTACCCAAAGGGTGTAATTCATCTTTCATTGCCTTAATTCCGAAAATTCCGGATGCTAATCTTGTTAAGGATTTTAGACCGATTAGCCTCATTGGTAGCATATATAAAATCATTGCTAAGATTTTAACTAATCGTCTTGTTGATGTCTTGGGGGGAATTATTAATGAGGTTCAATCGGCTTTCATTAAAGATAGGCAAATTCTTGATGGGCCTTTTATTTTAAATGAAGTCATGTCTTGGTGTAAGAAGAAGAAAAAACAAACTCTTCTTTTCAAAGTGGACTTTGAAAAAGCATATGACTCGGTAAGGTGGGATTTTCTTGATGATGTTTTAGGCAAGTTTGGGTTTGGGGATAAATGGAGAAAATGGATTCAATGTTGTCTTCATTCTTCGAAAGGGTCTATCATTATCAATGGTAGTCCAACCGACGAGTTTCAATTTGGTAGAGGTCTTAAACAAGGTGATCCGTTATCTCCTTTTTTATTCTTATTAATCATGGAAAGTCTCCATATTTCATTTCAAAGAGTGGTTGATGCGGGTATGTTCCATGGTATCGATGTTGGTGGTTTGGTTAATCTTTCGCACATGTTCTATGCGGATGATGCGGTTTTTATAGGTGAATGGAGCGAAAGTAATATAACTTCTCTTATCCATGTTCTTGATTGTTTTCATAAGGTTTCAGGTTTAAAAATCAATATGTGCAAAAGCAAAATCATGGGCATTGAAGTTGATAATGGTAAAGTCTCTCGAGCGGCGACCAAATTCGGATGTCTTGTTCTTAAAGCTCCTTTTTTATATCTTGGTTCTTATGTTGGAGGGGACATGAATAAAATTCAATCTTGGAAGGACATTATTGATAGAATTAGAAGACGTCTATCAAGATGGAAGATGAAAATGTTATCGATTGGAGGGCGGCTCATGTTAATCAAATCGGTACTTGGCTCGATGCCTATTTTTCACATGTCAATGTTTAAAGTTCCTGCAGGTGTCATTCAAATTCTGGAATCTCTTCGAAGTAAATTCTTCAATGGTCATGAGAGTCCGGGTAAAAAAGCAGAGATTCTTGTCGGATCATCGGCCTATTCTTCTTAAAGAAAATGGTTACGATTATGGCCCTACTCCATTTCGTTTTTTCCATCATTGGCTTGAGATGGATGGTTTTAACACATTTGTGGAGAACACTTGGAAAAACAGTCCTATGGTGGGAAATAATGCTCTTCTAAGTTTGATGAATAAACTTAGAAATCTTAAGAATCAGATTCGTATTTGGAATAAGAGTAATTCGGGGACCCGGAAAAACGATCAGCTTAGACTTAAAAAACAGTTGGAGGAAATTGATCTGGATATTGATAGAGGGCTTGGGAATGAAGAGCTGGTCAATTCCCGCTTAGCTATTCTTCATCAAATCCAAAAGATAGATAATTTAGAATCGAAGGAAAGGGCTCAAAAGGCTAAAATTAAATGGGCGGTAGAAGGAGATGAGAATTCCGGTTTTTTTCATGGTATCATAAACAAAAGGCGTAATATTCAAAATATTAGGGGGGTTATGGTTGATGGTAATTGGATTGAAAACCCGAATGATGTCAAGAAAGAGTTCTTCGACCATTTTGCCAATCGTTTTGGTAAGCCGGACAAACCTACTGCTTCTATTAGTCTTGACTTTCCTAATCAGATTTCTCATGAGCAAAGTGATCATATGGAGAGGGAGGTTTCTAATGATGAAATTAAGAAATCGGTTTGGGAATGTGGTACCGACAAAGCCCCGGGTCCGGATGGATTCACGTTTGGTTTTTTCAGACACTTTTGGCATCTTGTGGATAGGGATGTTTGTGAAGCGGTGAGGTATTTTTTTAAATTTTCTGATTTACCCAAAGGGTGTAATTCATCTTTCATTGCCTTAATTCCGAAAATTCCGGATGCTAATCTTGTTAAGGATTTTAGACCGATTAGCCTCATTGGTAGCATATATAAAATCATTGCTAAGATTTTAACTAATCGTCTTGTTGATGTCTTGGGGGGAATTATTAATGAGGTTCAATCGGCTTTCATTAAAGATAGGCAAATTCTTGATGGGCCTTTTATTTTAAATGAAGTCATGTCTTGGTGTAAGAAGAAGAAAAAACAAACTCTTCTTTTCAAAGTGGACTTTGAAAAAGCATATGACTCGGTAAGGTGGGATTTTCTTGATGATGTTTTAGGCAAGTTTGGGTTTGGGGATAAATGGAGAAAATGGATTCAATGTTGTCTTCATTCTTCGAAAGGGTCTATCATTATCAATGGTAGTCCAACCGACGAGTTTCAATTTGGTAGAGGTCTTAAACAAGGTGATCCGTTATCTCCTTTTTTATTCTTATTAATCATGGAAAGTCTCCATATTTCATTTCAAAGAGTGGTTGATGCGGGTATGTTCCATGGTATCGATGTTGGTGGTTTGGTTAATCTTTCGCACATGTTCTATGCGGATGATGCGGTTTTTATAGGTGAATGGAGCGAAAGTAATATAACTTCTCTTATCCATGTTCTTGATTGTTTTCATAAGGTTTCAGGTTTAAAAATCAATATGTGCAAAAGCAAAATCATGGGCATTGAAGTTGATAATGGTAAAGTCTCTCGAGCGGCGACCAAATTCGGATGTCTTGTTCTTAAAGCTCCTTTTTTATATCTTGGTTCTTATGTTGGAGGGGACATGAATAAAATTCAATCTTGGAAGGACATTATTGATAGAATTAGAAGACGTCTATCAAGATGGAAGATGAAAATGTTATCGATTGGAGGGCGGCTCATGTTAATCAAATCGGTACTTGGCTCGATGCCTATTTTTCACATGTCAATGTTTAAAGTTCCTGCAGGTGTCATTCAAATTCTGGAATCTCTTCGAAGTAAATTCTTCAATGGTCATGAGAGTTCGGGTAAAAAAGCTTCGTGGGTTCAATGGAAGAAGGCTCTTGCTCCTAAAGATAACGGTGGTCTAGGTATTTTTAGTCTTTATGCTCTTAATAGAGGATTGATATTTAAATGGGTTTGGAGATTTTTAGCCCATGAGCCTACGCTTTGGTCTCGTGTTATCAAGGCTATACATGGAGCCAATGGAAAGATTGATGAGATTTCGGGTAAAGGAGCTAATTCATGTTGGATAAATATTATTAAAGAAATTAGGAGGCTTGAGGAAAAGGGTATTAACATGCTTTTGTTCATGAAGAAGAAACTTGGGAATGGCCTTTCGACTTTATTCTGGGATGACGTGTGGTGTGATGGGGGCAAGCTTAAGAATAGATTCCCTAGAGCGTATGCTCTCGAAAACAGCAAACAAATTACAGTAGGTCAAAAACTTGCGCATCCTAGTCTTTACCATTCGTTTCGTAGACATCCGAGAGGAGGGCTGGAACTCACTCAAGTTGAAGAGTTAGCGAAAGTGATTAACCCTGTGGTGCTTACTCAGTCTCCTGATTCATGGTCTTGGACATTGAACAATTCTGGTGGTTATACCGTGGCTTCGTCAAGAAACATGATAGATTCGCGATTACTTCCGAAAGGTGATCTAAAGACTAGGTGGATTCGATATGTTCCCAACAAAGTGAACACCTTCGCTTGGAAGGTAATGACGAACTCCTTACCTACTAGATTTAACATTTCCAGACGTGGTATAGATATTGAGTCTCTATCTTGTGTGAATTGTGATGTCGGGATTGAAACCAATGA
>BQNB010089917.1:0-13909 GCA_026074375.1 Tanacetum coccineum
TCACTTTTGCATAAACAATATTATCCTAAATCCACCATATAAACTCTAGTCTTTAACCATGGGATATCAAATCCAAACCTTAAGGAACAAGCAAGCATGCTTGTTAAACTCTTTCAATCACACCCTACTTGTCATACTAGTCATTGTTTAATCTAAAGGCCATACTCTTGTAACCTTATAAGCTAACATACTTCTACACTTCACTTTACAACAAAAATTTGCAAGTAAACTTTTCCCTTTCTCTCCCTAACTCACGGCTCCATATTCACTCCCCAAAATAATTTATAACTTCCATTTTCTTGATATTACAAGTATACAAGATTGATATAAGGTTTATTTTAAGGTGTTTACAAGTAAAGGTGCAAGTAAAATCAAGGGTTTTTCAAGAAAGGAAGTTAGGGCCTTTCAAGAAGAATTAGGGTTTTTATATAAGGATTTTGGGTTGAAGTTAGGATTTGATTTACTGTTCATCTCTCTTTCATTCACTCAAGGTTTATCATCACATCTCATACTTTTATTTCAATTATTTTCATACATACATATTATGCATCTTGATTTATTAGTGAAATCACCACCTAGGTTTTATTTTTACAAGTTATGTTAAAAATCATGTATTATATATTTTCAAGCATATATGTTCGTATGGTAAAATGATGTTATAAATATTGTAGATTCATGAAAAACACTTAATGTTGGATCGTTTTACTGAATAGATCTTAACCTTCAGCTTGCAAAGAGTTTGCTCCTTTAGATAATACTAAAGCAACAATAATGAAACACTGAGTAAACACTTATTGATTATGCGGAATCTAATCAATAATGCTAAGAAGAACAATATTGAATATCACAAAAGAACTTTTATATTAAACCTTGAATCTGCCTAGGTTACAGATTACAAGCTATGATTACTATTCGATCTCTATGATCTGTGTAGAACTATATCTACTAACTATACCTAGGGTTCCTTTTATAGACTAAGAAAACCCTAATGGGCTTTACAAAACACGTATAAAGATTATGCATATCCTTTCCAAAGATATCTCATGCATATCTCATAAATGGTACTAACTACTTTATACTAACGGTACTAACTAACTGATTAGTACTTAACACTTTGTACTGTCAGTACTAATTACAACTAATGGTACTAAGTATTATAACTAGCGGTACTAAGTCAGGAATGCATAATTCCTAACAATCCTCCCCTAAACATGATTGTTGAACTTGTTTAACTTCATGTTTCTTTAGTTTAAACATCTTGAACTCTTGGAGGATGTATCCAAACACTCTGTCAAATCTTGATCTTGATCTTTGATAATTTTTACATCTTCAGCTATCCATCTTTATCAGCAACATGTCTTCTCAGCAACACAGCAACATCAACATCCAACTGAGTTGGCTTTGTAGGTTTTGGCAAACTACCAGCCATTAACGGATTTGATATTTCTTTACCAGTAGCCGTTTGCTTTGGGATAGCCAATTCTTTATTGTAAACAACAAGGTGAATTGATAACCTTATAGTTTTGAGTAAACTATTAACTTTCAATGGATTTGACTTGTCTTTATCTTTTGGATCAATCTTGGGAAGAGGTCTCAAAGTCAATATTGATCTTGTTGAAGTAGGCCTTGGTCTTTCAGTCTCCTCAACATTCCTAATCTCTACTCTTTTTTCCTTTTCCTTAAGCTTCTCCTTGTTCTGACTCATTATAAGAAGGACTTGTGCAATGGTCTCATCATCACCAAAGACTATTGGAGTAGGTGTTATTGGAGTAGGTGTTGTTGGAGTAGGTGTTGGAGCTGTTTGAGTAACACTTTTCCCTTCATTTTGATCAGCAGTACCTTTACCTTGCCTATCGGTACTAACTTTTGTACTATCGGTACCTCCATCTTGCTTGTCGATACCTTCATTTCCCTTATCGGTACCTTCATTTCCCTTCTCGCTACCTTCATTCCTCTTTTCATCTTGAACATCCTTAGTCTCCATATAGTCTAATGTATCATCCACATCCACAAAATCATCAAGATCATCAAAGGCTGGATCATTATGCACAGATGGTTCACCCTTGAAAGTTTTGACATATTTCCTCCCTTGTTTGGATACATACTCCTTGTGTACCCCCTTTTTCTTCAGAGAAGTCTTCCTTGCCAATCTTGTCTTCATCCAGGATTCGTGATGTGTGATAAGTGGTTTGACTCCTTTCTTTAGCTTCTTGACCTGAGCCTTCAAATCTTTAATTTCTTTAGCCTGAGCTGCGACATGTTTGCATAAAGACACATAAAGGTCATATACACTTTGGAGTGTCAAACCATTGTCATTCCCAGATAGGGATGCATCATTGGATGACTGACCTCCATGATTCCCACCAGAACCCTCTGGATTGGAATCAGGAATAGCTATAGAAGGAGAAGGTCTAGGAGAAGGGTCAGTCTGTGTCTGAGGTTGGTCTTCACTTGGGTGAGGAGGAGAGGGTATGGGTTGGGAATCAGATGGTCTTTCTGAAGCCTCACCCTCATCCTCTGTTTGTTGAACCAACATGGAATCAAATAAAGGTGTAACCTTCCCTGAAAAATTCTTACCCTTTTTAACCATAAATGTCAAGACCTTTTTAGTTAGGGTTGGGACTGGAAAGTGGTCCAAGGGGACAGGTACATCTTTTAACTGATTGCTCAAAAAGATTTGTAAAAATCTTGGATACATTACAAACTTCTTAGTTGCATCCAAGTGTCGTATCATGCCACCAAAAATTAATTTTGAAAAATTGTATTTCTGATTAGTGGCTAAACAAATTACGGCTGTGGCAATATTAGTGGGAATTTGATCCCAAGAGGTGCTTTTAGAACTAATGCAATGATTCATGGTATGAAAAAGAAATTTCCATTGGGGTGAAAAGAGGGCTTTGTTAAAAGTTAAGGTATTCAGGTCTCCCTCATACCCCATTAGCTGAATATTATCAAATATAGCCTGATTATTCAAAGAATCTATCCCATCAGCATCATCAAAAAGAAGATCACTTCTTATTGATGCCTCTGAGATAGTCACAGGCTTGCCAGCAACTGTGGCATCTATATAACTATTTGCTCTTCTTCATCCATTTGAGCTTGCAATTTTATAGCCTCTTCCAATCCAGCTTCCTCTTGTCTTTATTTGTTTTTCTAGTTTTTATGAGTAGCTGGAATTTCCTCTTAACCATTTGGAGGGCCTTTCCTTCCTTTGACCCTTTTACTAGCAGTACCAGAATCAACTTTAGTACTACCAGTACTAACCTCTTCACTACCAATATTAATTTCTTCTCTACCAGTATTAATCTCTCTTTTCAGCATCCAATCCAGTATTAATATTTGTATCCACTGACCTTGCTCTCGCTTCTATATCTACTTGCTTTTTATCAGATTGATTTTACCTTGCTAACACCCTGAGAAGCAACCTTTGACAATGTTTTGGCTGCCTCCAAGATTGTAGGACTGATATCTTCTTCCTGAGCCTCCCCTGAAGCTTTTGTAGGAGTAACAAAATCTGTTGACTTCTCTTTCATTTTTTGAATTCTCTTCCAAAAAACACTAGAGGATCACATCAATACCTGAATTATCCTCCCTGATCCTATTTATTGGTTTTACCCTCTGATTCAGATATTACCACCTTCTGTGTCTTTCTTTTTAATGCCTTTTCCAGAATCTTTACCCTTTTAACCAAGGTGAGAACTGCCTTTCCATAAGTTGTCTTTGTCTGTTGCAGCTCTGTCTCTAAAGTTTCAATTCTGGTCACCAACTTAGGTACAATATCCATCAATTCTTTAAGTTGCATACTGTCCTCAGCACTTCCTGATGTATTACCTTCAGGGAGAGGTGCTTCATAGGACCTAGGTGGTGAGTAATGAGGTGGTGAGTGAGGTGGTGATTGAAGTGGTGAATGAGGTGGTGATTGATAAGGTGAATGAGGTGGTGATTGATGAGGTGAATGAGGTGGTGATTGATGAGGTGAATGAGGTGGTGATTGATGAGGTGGTAGGGATGTGGATGGTAGTGGATCAACAGGTGTGTGATGGGGTTCAGCTGGTTGTGCTGATCCTTCACCTAGATCCATAGCTGCACCTGCCAACATAGCAGGCAGCAATGGTACAAAATCCCCTGCATAACCCCTTTTCATGTTTGCAAAAATCTTTTTGGTCAAAGTGGGGGCTAAATACCTTCCTTTATTTTCAGTTGTAATATCCAAAATAATTTGTAAAAACCTTGGATACATTAAAAATTTTGTATTACTCTCTATGTTATGAACCATCCCATCAAAAATCATTTTAGAAAAATTATAAACCCTATTGCTAGATAGACAGATTAATGCAGTAGCAATAGTACTACCAAATTGATCCCATCCACCAGACTTAATGGCTTTAGAGCAGTGCAAAATATGATGGATTAGAAATTTCCATTAGGGTTGGTAAAATTCTTTTTCCAAAAAGTTAATTTGCCCTCAGTAACATACCCCAATGTGGCTAATCCAGCATATATTTCAGCATCAGATAAATTATGTATTCCTGTTGCATCTGCCAATTGAAGTTTACTTCTGACAGATACCTCAGTAATAGTATACTCTTTAGAGTCTATAGATGCTATTAATTGTTTAGTCCCATTAGCAAGTGTTCTAACTGTGGCAGTTTGCCAGAACTGTTTGACTAGGGAGTCATAGATAGTAGGATTATGAGTTAAGGCATACCTGATAGATGTACCTTTTTTGTTGATGCTTTCTACAGAGACAGGTCCAAATAAGTCCATATGAAGTAATTCTAGGGGCTTTCTGATGATTCTTTCTAACTTGGCCTTACAGGAGGCCTTGTGTTGCTTACCCTTCTTGCAGGCAACATAAGTGAGGTCATTCACAAAAACTTTTGAAGGTAAACCTCTAACTAGGTGACCTTTAACAAGTTTATTTATATTTTTGAAATTTACATGACCTAATCTCCTATGCCATAATTTAGACTCATTTGCTGTTGCATTTGCATATAAACAAGTTATACCTCCAGAAGGAACAATGTTCTTTAAATCTAAGCTGTACACATCATCCTTTCTAAGAGCTCTAAGTACAACTTGACTTTCATCATTCAGACTCAGTAAAAATGACACTATTTTTCTTGTCACACATTTGTGAGACAGCAGAAAGGCTTAATTTAGATTCTTCTAACCAAATTAAACATCATCAAAGTCTAAATTAGCAGTTTTGATTTTACATTTACCCGTTATTTTACCTCCTTTAGGATCACTTCCAAAAGCCACAAAGCCTCCATTGAAATCTTCATAGTCTGAAAGATAAGCTTTGTTGCCAGTCATATGGCTAGAGCATCATATCCACACTGCATGATCCCCTGTAACAAGAATATTCTGGTATTGCCCTGCACAATAAGTAGGAATTAGTATCTTTAGGAATCCAAGCATTACAGACTTGGAAAATCCCTTTTGGGTCAACATTACTCCAACCTCTCTTGAGCATGAATGATCCACTGTTTTGGACACATGATCCAGGTTTAATTTCCCTTAGGCATCCAAAACCCATCTTGGACTTTAAGGGTCAGTTTCACAGCTTTACCCTTAACAGTATTTAATAAGGCCTCTTTTCCAGCAGTTGTCATGTTTTATCTCAAAATTTTCAACATCTGTTTTAAGTCTTTGGGGTCTAAGATGTTTTGGTGTAGTAAGACCTCTTGATTGTAGGTGAACATGAGCCTTTTGGTATACTTGTTCCATTTCTTGGGTTATTGATCTAGAAAACATTAAACAGGCTAACAGTACTATTATTGGCCTAGCAGTTTATAACAGGACTAGCTAGTAATACTAATACATTGGACCTACAGTACTAACAGGCCTAGCAGTATTAATACTTGGCCTAGCAGTATAAACAGATTAGCCAGTATTAATACTTGGCCTATGCAAACCTGTTCTTGTTGATACACCTGTTGGGACAAAAGTCTCACTTAAATGTGGGTATTTAGAAAAGTTTGGATGATTAACTATTTTGGTATTATCCCATACTGGTTTGCTCTCCTATTTACCAGTATTAACCACATTTTTTAGATTAGACTCTTGACTCTTTTTGTCATGAAGATTATAGTCTTTTATCAGATGCTCAGTACTTCTACAAACAAAATAGGCTTTTACTTTCCTAAAACCAACTCCTTGTTTATGAGAATTTTGACCACTTTTATCATTTTTAGTATTAACTGTTTGATTCTTATGTCTAACTTTTTTGCACTAAGGACACCCCCCCTCTTCTCCTCATCAATCTGCGGTCCATCTCAGATTGATAACACTATCTCTGTTAATCTTAGGATTAGACACAACTGACTCACTGACTGACTTAGGCTTTTAAGTATTTGCATCATTTGTTTTACCTGCAGTCTCACTTGTGTTATTATTAAGCTCAGTTGTTTATGACTCAATGATTTTATTCCTTTTGGCTTATTTCATCTACCAGCCAAAAGATATATCAGCTCTTGGGGTTAAGAAGTTCCCTGTAATGGGAGGGGGAACAGCTTTATACCCATTCTTTGAAAATCTATCATTTTCTGGTATATGCTCATCATCACTTGATCTACCATCAAAAATACTCAAACTGTTCTCACTATCAGTTTCATGATTGCTACTTAATTCATTCAATTATGTGCTATAACCTAAACCAGTTTTATCTCTAGCACTCATTTGACTTTTAAGTATTTCCTCAAGATTCTTGGTCGATTCTTCCCATTTTGCAATCTTATCTTTTAACTCATCTCTTTCTTTAACAGCCTTCTCTAATTCCAGATTTAAGTTGTTAATTTTTATTTCTTTACATTTAAGCTCATAATTCTGAAATTCATATTTCTCACCCCAAGCTAACTCATTTTTTCATGTCCAATAATCCTGGATTCTAGTGACTCTAATGCTATTTCATAACCCCTGATTTCTAGTTTTGCTTTGTTATGCTTTTCTCTTTCAGTATCATAGTTCTTTTGAAGACATTTAAATGATGCAAGACATTGTTTAGAACATTTTTGTACCTCACTGTCAGAAGAACTTTATGAGCTGAGAGGAGATTTGCCATCAAAAGCATAGTTGGACTGGTTTCTATTCAAAAATCATTACTCAATCATAGCCTCCTGGACCATCTTGAGCCACAGTTCCTGTGATGAGATTCATTAGTTGGTACATTAGCTTCCTTAACATTGTCACCATAAGATCTTATTCCTTGACTCCTTAAGTATCTAATTCTCTAGCAAAAAGCCCTTTTCTGTGACAGTTGTAGCACTCAAGCTTTGACTTGTCAAGAGAAACAGGTCGTTTTTCTTGGAAGTCCATATTCCTTCATGTCCTTTAAATGAACTTCTTTACTCTGACAGTCAACATAGCCACCTGCCATCGAAGATCCAGTTCCTCCAAGTCATCCTCCATCGTATCTGAATGACATATCCGCCAATCTTAAGTTGAGGACTGGTTGTTGGTTGTGCAAGGGAAAGGAAGGGTAAGCTATATCTGAGACATGACTGTAGATGGACTTTGATTAATTCATAGCAGTTCTACCCAAAATCTCCACTGGCAGTATAACTTCATAGTACTGCCAATATTTCATGATGGAGAGGAAAAGCCAACTTACCGTTTGGAATTACCTCAAGAACTTAGCCGAGTACACAATGTGTTCCACGTCTGCAACTTAAAGAAATGTTTGTCCGATGACACACTCGTTATTCCTCTGGAGGAAATCTAACTCGATGACAAACTCAACTTCGTTGAAGAACCCGTAGAGATAATGGACCGTGAGGTCAAGCAACTCAAACGAAGCCGTATACCCATTGTTAAAGTATGTTGGAATGCACGTAGAGGTCCAGAATACACGTGGGAATGTGAGGACCAGTTCAAGAGCAAATACCCTCACTTATTTGCATATTCACAATCTACTACGACGTCTTGATTTCGGGACGAAATCGCATAACAAGGGGCGGATGTAGCACCTCGAAAAAATTTAGAACTTCTTTTCATTTTATGTAAGAATATGTATCGCGAGCACTTGCAAATTTGCTTTTATTTTTCCAATAAAAAGTTATTCCTTCAAGCGACTTACAATAATTTACGCTATTGAGAGTTTTAAATAGCGCGTATAAATCATCGTTTTTGCTTTCGGATCTAAAAGGGTATTTTAGAAAACGCGTAACAATAAAAATCATATTTTATTTTTATTTTACGCCGCGCGAAACAAGGTCGCACGACTATGTTATTTTGTGAACCCGTCCATATTTCAATAAATAAAACTATAAATGGACAATATTTAAATATTCCTGAATAAACAATGTACCTTGACGTTTCACTACCTCAAACTCTAAATATACAAATGTATATCCAAGTCAATCAGTGGAAAGAATTCAAAATAAACAAACTAACACCATCATTGCATTCTTACATTCAATGTCCTACACCTTTCATTCACATGCTACGTCTTGTTTCAATTTCAATTCAACCAATAGTAATTATTCTTTAACAGTATTATAAAAGAGAAATCATAACCAATAGTATCATATACATCAACAGTAGGTGTAAATAATATCATTCACATGCACATGAGAAGCCTCAGGAAACTAGTGAACACCTTGTAGTATAAATAGACACCATTCTCTTCACTTCTAGTAGCACTCTCACCCACAAGATTAAACAAGAGAAGTAAGGTTCGAGTGAAATTCTAGTTAGTAAACGTTGGGTTTAAAGGGGTAATATTAACCAAGGGTTGGTTCGAGCTTCCTTGCTACCGCCGTCTTTCCGCATCGACTAGCTAAGCTTGGACCTCCGTAAGTCATTCTTGTAGCACCATATTTATCATGTATATAACGTTCATTTCGTAATAACACATGACATGCATGATATGACCCATGCATGGTCCTTGTGAGCATACGCATGCCAAGCTTTGTCATGCTACACATGAAATATAATGCGTAAACATTCGACCTACCATGAACTAGTATCAAGCATATCGAAATTTAAAAACTATACAACAACTTTGACTAGCAAAACTCGACACTTATACTCGGTTTGAAACGTTGGCACTAGGGACGAGTAAGACTAAGGCATACGTGTTAAATGCTTGTATTGTGACCCAGACCAAGCCCTACCATGACCACCAACGCGATGGGTGACAAGGGGCCACTGCCTCAACGAGGTTGTGCCTCGTCGTTGGCTGCTCCACAGCGAGCAAGGTGGCTGCTTCACGGGTAGCAACCCACCCTGAACCTTTTTCAAGCATCAGGCTCGTGGTTCGTACTAAGACTCCCACTATCTTGCCAAATAGTCCACTGCTAAAGATGACCTCCAATGCTCCGCCAACCAGCCATCACAAGCCTCTGGCCTTGTCGTGTCTGTCTTGTGCTACATATGAGAAAGGACACACAGCCGCTGTTGGGTCTACTCAGCGCACCAAACGTCCTTGTGTCTCGAACGATAAAGCGACCTTGTGATAAAACTTATGGGTCGAGATCGTGCGGGTTAATGTAAAGTTAATTATGCATGTTTGCGTATACAATGTGGGGAAGAAGAAAACCTAGATGGAAACTATTAAGGGTGCGTTGGGTGTAAGAAAATGACACCACAATAGTGGCTGTTAAACCCACTGTTGGGTCGACCAAAATCAGAAAAAAGAAGGGAAAGGGGTGGCCATGTGGGGTTATATTATTGAATTAATACTTATGATACTAACTTGTAAATTTTTGGACATAAAGAAGTATGTGTACATGCACGTTTTCGAGTCTTTCATTTGTCCCTCGTCGATACCCAAACGAAATGGGTAAGGATTACTCGAAAGTTAGAAGACTATGAAATAACGACTTTCGACGAATTAGGAGTAATAATAACAAAATTAATAAACAAAATTAACACGGTTAATATAAAATCTTTGACATTAAAAATAATTTAAAGTTCATTCGGGTTTAAAAAGTAGAAATTACCATATATGAAAACCAAACTTTCGTATGAACATCATTTTTAAAGAATTAAGGGTATATGTGGAATTTGGAAACTTAAGAGTATTAGCGGGTTAAATATGTATAATACTTTATAAAACTTAATTTAAGATAGCTCGAACGGCAAAACGCGATAAATAAAACTGTTAATTTATAGGATTTATTATTGTCACTACGGTGTAATTAATATAAACTTAGTAAACTAACGAATGATATCTATATTTTTTGTGTTAGAAAGAAAACTTGTATAAACTTAGGTTACGAAGCTTAATTGCATCATTCATGTATATGTATGGTTGTCGTACAGTTATCCATAGAGCCAACGTTTAAATAACATTTGGTAAAACTTAAATCTTACCTATAAATGCCATGCCTTTTGACCCATTTGCCTTAATTTATTTCGTACCATTAAGAATTTTGAATATAAAACTCAGGTATTGTTTAATTATTGGTGTTTGAATGAGTCACTATTCTGAACGTGCCTTAATCATTACCAATTCTCAGAGATTATCATGTAAGGTGAGTTTTAATAGCCCCTCTCTAACTGTTTTTTAAATACATCTTTGGGGTGGTAAGGAACATTGCATATTTCAAACGTGTGAATACAAGTACAATTACTCTTTCTGATTTGGTCTTAAGTCCCTATTTACTCCAGTTGCTATCTTGCCCGATTTATCATGAACCGTTAATTACTTGTAAGCGCCGACTTGTTATGGATCTAGATCTAGCGGGATTAACATCCCTGTTTGTCTTGGACTGTCATTAGTCAAGAAAAGCACTAGGTTTTCATTGAGTCAGATTTCGGGGGGGGGTTTTTTTTGTCACGGGTTAGAACACCTGCAAGGCAATCATCCCATTGTTGGTTTGGTATTTGCTAACGCTTGGTGTCATGAATAAGACAATAGTAATGCGATTTTATATGACTTTGTATTGTTATATTGTCTTATGTAGATGAAATCTTATGATTTCTTAAACATAATTATTATGCGTCTAAACAAAACCTATGAATACTACACCTACTTTATGTTGAAAATTTTAGCTATGTTTTTCGCTGGTATTAAGACACGAAAGTTGCTATATGAAGTTTCATTGCATTGCAGTCATTTTCCCGTTATTGAAGACACTTGTACTATTTTTAAACGATTGTCGTATTGTCTATTTTTATGCTTCCGCTGAATGTTTAAACAATTCATTATTTCCTAATTCAAGTGATCGTAGTTCATTCTTTTCCACATTAGGTATCTTAATCCATTCGGTTATTTCGAGTACCATTGCAATGTGGTTGGTAACGTCTCCTTCGTTCATGCTATTGAAAGCGTTGTCCTACAATATTTTTGAGAATTCATCACCAATTTCTAGTTTGGAATTTGTGATCATTGGTGAGTTATTATGCTCTTCATCCTAATTCTTTGTGTCGTCAAAGCTTGCCATTGTCCAGAGTCGTAACCAGCAATCACCACTTTCTCAAATATGGAGGAAAATGTTAGTAGGATAATGAAGTTTAAACGCGATGTTTTTCAAATTGTTGTTGTATCAGATGACAGATACGCCGTATTCAATTAGTCTGAATACGCCGTATAGGTCTGTTGAATGCCAGTACGCCGTATTGAGTTCTCAGAATACGCCGTATTGTTTGGAAAAACAGATACGCCATTTAGACAATAGAATTCAATACGCTGTTCTAGGTAGAAGGTTTGATACGTCGTATCCAACTGGTGGATACGGCGTATGTGGTGGATACGGCGTATCAGGTGATCAGTCAGAACAGAATACTATTTAAAAACAATTAAATGCGAGAATTTAAACACACAATGCGAATAAATAGAAACAGAATTTTAAATAATTAGATTACACTAAGCTAAACTAATTAATGGTTAGAAATACTAATAAGAATAAGGTTTAATTAATTCACTCCCCGGCAACGGCGCCAAAAACCTGATGTGCTGTCGTGTAGGGTCAATTATTTGATTATCAAGTTTTAAATTTATATTTAGCCGACAAACCTAAAACAACACTTTAACGAGCAATGTACCTGGTCAAGATGGAGTTTGCGGTAAGTAGGGTGTCGAACACAAAGAGTGGAATATTAATCCTATATTCTATTAGTATTTTAAATAGTTCTAATTACTGGTTAAACCTATGCTATATACGTTGTCTAATGATATAGGGGTTTTCAGCCTGAGAGACTGGCACAGGTTTGGTGGAGACAAATATCAATTCAATAGACAATAAACACAAAAGAAGAAAATTAGAAGATAGAAAAATGGTACAAGCCAAATGATAGAAAGCTGTATTAGCCATATTAAATCCAGTTTAATGTCTGTTTTTTTTGTTTTAGTGCAATGATTTACTTATCTCAAAACCGCATATCATTCTCAAGACTTAGGCGGTACATCATCCTAAGACCTAGACATGATTAAACATGTCACAATTAACACATCCGCATAAAGCATCCTTTAGTTTAATTATAATCTATCTTAGGGAATCAAAGCAGTAGTGATCCTGTTAAAACCTTAGCCCAACGGGACTTTACCCACTTATTGTTTAACAGTGTTTCATATACTGGTTGTCCACTATTCAAATCTTTATCAATTAATTAAGAGCATGATTTCTGAAACATAAATGGGTTACCTACCGGTCCAACTAAGCTCATAATTCAAAGACAAAGACATAACATTATTTGTGATCCTATTGGTCCAGTAATATTAAACATGATATGGAGAGCTATCCCGGTATCTAGATTACTTGGTCCGTATCACTAGATCCAGTTGAATGATAGGTCGCATATTCAAACACATAAACAAGTATGAGGTGATAAACATAATTAAACAATCAACGATAAATTAAGAAATTGATTTTAAAACAAACCAAACATTGAACTTTCATTAAGATAGCTAATACCCAAGGGTATTAGCCCACAACCATTGTAGTTATACAAGCGTAATCAAACAATGAAAATCGAACGATTAAGAGAGTAAAAATTACACGATGTCTTCTATGGATTCGTGATCAATGCTTGACCTTGGTGGCTAATCTTCTCTTCTGAATTTCGTCTTTAATGAGTATGGTATAAAGAATAAGATATTGCACACTGAAAACTCATTTTTGAGTCTTCTTTTTGTAGTGTCTGAAAAAGACTCGATACGTCGTATCTGGCTAGGTCGATACGGCGTATTGGGCTGGATTCCTTAGAGTGTGCGCTACGTTCTCAATCAATCAGTGATATCTTTCCTAATTTACTTGATTTACTGTATCTTCGAATAGTTATCTTCATGGATACGGCGTATGTAGATAGAAGGGATACTTTGTATTGGGAATTGGTCAAACATGTTTTCTTGTGAAGTCTTGGCTCGGATACACCGTATCTCTTTTGCTGGATATGGCGTATTGGTTAGAAATCAGTATTCTTCAAATCACTTCATTTTAGCTCCAAATTATGCGCCTTTCAGCTTGTCTTCACAAAACACTCCTGAATTACTGCATTTATCAACTTTAAAGCAATTAAGTACCAAATAATGCAATAATGTTGGGACTTAAAAGACTTCAAGGATTCTTAGAGTTACTACTGCTCAGTACTGCTGGTACAAAAGTTTATACTACTGGATTACAACTGCTAGAAGACTTACTACTGCCAAAAGGATAAAGATGATTTAAAAAGATAAAGAATATTTGGAGAACAAGAATACTTATGAAGATAAGTATTGCCATATTTTTGTACAAGATATACATAATGTATTTGTTTAAGAGATTATGTTTATGTTTAGAAAGGATGATATCTTAGGAATGTATTGTAAGCCGACTAGGACTCCTTAGTCTATAAAAGGAGGCTCTAAGGCATTAGTTAAGATATAAGTTCATAAGTTTTCATAGTTGTCAAGTCGATTCAGAAAAGCTTCAAGGTTGTAAACCCTAGTACTAGTGAAGAGTACTCGTATTATTGATCTAAT
>BQNB010089917.1:14065-27284 GCA_026074375.1 Tanacetum coccineum
CGTTAAGAAGATCTCTCCAAGTGTTGAAGACAGCTTACGCCGTATGCCACATCCAAGCACACGGCAAAAGAAAATGAAGACCAAATGACGTGGATGTACTTATCAAGAGGCACATAATGTATGCCATCAAGAAGCATACACCGTGAGGACATGCGGTCCTAGGACTTTTTTTAATAAATACCACAATTTCTCTACCCATTTGATAAGCTTTTGAATCCCTAGTTACTTAGACATTTTTGGAAGCTGAAGAACGGAAGGAAGAACCCAAGAATGAAGGTTGTACACATCATAAACCTTTTATTATCAGTTTTTCATAATGATTTTGATTATCATGTCTACTCTGAATAATCTTTGTTTATCATCTGTTATGGAAGGCTAAAGCCTTTTGTGCTTGCCTTGTTATGAACCTATTTGATTTGATGATTATAGTTCTTTAGTTTATTTTATTGTGTCTTGGATGATTTATTTACTGTTAAATACTTACATCTTTGCGTAGATCATGGCCACCTGATGACTATAGTTGTTTAGTATATTGACCATATGACCGACACCTATAAGAATCATTTTTTAGGGTAAAGGGTTAAGATACCCGGTGAATAGAATAAACGAATAAAGGTTTGTTACAAGACGGAGTAGGAGTTAGCTACTCTAAGACCAATTACTACGCAATCTACCACATGTTCGAAACAAAATTCAAACACAACAACCAAAAATAAAAAACTAACTAAAATAAAATGACTTGGACTCAAATTAAAAGAAAAGCGCCTTCATAGCTATCTAAGAGCATACCCCGATTACAAATCTATGATGGATTCATCAAGTAACTAGTTAAGATCCTCCACATTTGAAACATCCGCGCCACATTACCAGTACGCTTGAAACTAATAGACATAAGTTTCAACTGAGTCACTTTAAGAATTACATATCGCACCTAGTAGGTTTGTTGAACATGTTTTCCATGCACTCTATTGTTCCGTTCTTGCCAAAGAAAATAAGCTGAGGCACCAAGGGTCAATCAAGCAACAATGCTTCTGACAGAATCCTGATTTGCAATATGTTGTATCTACACCACAATATCATCAAGTTTAGATGCAATGTTTTGCATTCTTGCCAACTCTTTGACCATATCCCAAACCTTCCTAGAGAAAGCACACTTAAAAATAGATGAGCAGGGGAGTTAGGTTGACATTTACATAAAGAGCAACGAAGAGTACTTAGATCAACCTCCCCACCCACATCTCATTGACGCATCAATTCATGAGTTTTAAGTTTTCATCTCATACAGAGCCATAAGTTAAATGCGTGTTTAGGGATTGAGTATGAATGCCACACTACATTAACCCATGGGACCACTTCTGCTCTTGTATGAATAGCTTCCTAGACCCTCAACACATTAAATGGTTAAGTTTTTCGCTTTGCGTCCTCCACATCAGAGAGCCTTCTCAATCCTCCGTTAACATAGGAAGTTGTATCTTAACAAGAGTAGGAAATGATGTTAAATTTCCAACTACGGATGTCCAAATTCTACATACCGGTGCAGTGAATAACAGTTAAGCCAATTTAGCGTTAAGTAGAAGTCCTCCTAGTAATACCTTTGTTCCGTTATGTGTTTTGATTTTAACAGGGAACTCTACCAACCCATTTATCACAACAACACATAAACGAAAAAACGTCTGCCATTACTAATCATAAACCAAATGTGGGGTCATAAATAAGCCTGAATCTGTAGGACTTTACACCATTCCCAGTTAATATTTGATTGCATGGGCACATCCCAGAAACTTCGGTCGTTAAGTTTATAAGCATGTATCTAACACACCTATAACGAATCTTTATTAGTGATGATATTCCAAACATGGGAAGCCATCAAAGCCGTATTAAAATGATCCAATCTTCTAATCCCAAGGCCATTTTCTTACTTTGAAAGGTGTAACTGGTGCGGTCGTCGTAGGACTTCTATACGAAGTTTTACAACTCCCTAGGCAGAGTACCTAACTGTTGTAGTAGTAGTATAGGCAAGACTCATGGGTTGTTATCGTTCTCTAGTAGAATAGGTTGGGAAGGCTTGATCACGGTCTAATAGAATTCTAGGGGTGGAGAGAAGATTATTTTTGTGTTTTTATATTTTATGAAAGCAAGTAAATCTATGGTTTGAGTGGTTGGTTTGTTTAACTAATAACTAAACTAATTAATATCTAATCTACTGGTGATAACTTTATGATAATTAAATGTATTTACTTAATCATGCATTACTTATCAGGTTGCTTCTCCTAATCCTGTTGCCTTGTCACACTTGTGATGATCTGTGTAAGTATTTCCTAGGTCATGAATGGATTACACGAACCCGCCATCTAATTAATATTCCATTAAGGTAACGCACAAGTAAGCTATTATGAAGACTATTACAAGGCCCCTAAGCGTATATTAAATGCTTGTGAAATATCTTAAGAGGGATCAACCATATAAGAGGTACGTATATGAAGACTGTTACCAACGATGGTTCTTTCTATGCACGTCACGCCTATTCCTAGAACGGTGTCTACGATCTGATCAGACAAAAGCTGGGTTTCTAAAGCCTAATGTGCACATTCATCAACAAGAAGCAACAGTAATAGGATCTACAATCTGACTTTCATGTAATCATAAGCAAATACAAAGGAAGGTTTAGCCTCGCATGTTATAATGAAAGCAAGAAGATAAATCAATCACACACACATAACATAGTGAATGATTAATGATAAATAACCTTACTTGAGTTAAAACCTGGAACCAAGGTAGGTAGTACAATAGGTTTTGAGGCCCAAATGACGCTATGAACTGTCGTGACAAAAGCTAGTTTGTCACCCTAAAATTTATACAAGTTAACATACATTTTAAAACCCTATAATTGGTTTTGTATATATAGAGATATCGCTGCGACGGCGTCGCGATGAAGTCCTGACGCCGTCGCTGCGTGGATGATTCTAGATCCTCATTAAGTCAGCCACATCCTGACGCCTGTGCTAGATTCACTGAATGCCGGTCATGGATAGATCACGACGGCATTGCTTTATGCCTGTGACGCCATCTCCACGCTTTGTAAGCAATACTTCTTCATGGAATAGGTGTACGTCCGTAATCTTGTCCGTTTCTCCTCTGAATGAGCCCAAGTCACGTGTATTCCCTCTAAATGTCATCCAAGGCTAAAAACCTAAACCAAAAGATTAAGCGACATAATCTAGGCCTATTTGCATTGATGTTAGGGGGTTAAATGACCCAGAATAGAAAAAAATGACACCTCATCAAATAACGCCCACACTTGGGATTGCTTGTCCTCAATCAAATGGCTTTTCTACCTAGACAAAAACAATATGAGGGTCATTTAACCTACTCTTAAAAGTATTACAACACAACCTACTAGACCTCGTAATAAAAGCACGGGAGAGTATATACTGAGCACCTATCACACATAAAGTGTTTGGTATTACTGCCTCTTTCACTCGGGTGTATAATAAATTATAACTGAAATAGGAAAATGGAAAATCAACACTTATTAACTGTCATAGCACATAAATTACCATAGGCTTGGTAAATGATCAAACCTCCACCGTTAAGCGGAAGCATTATTCATTACTATCTAAGAGGTCTTTTAAAGGGTTGTGGGGTGTAGGTGTAAGATAACATTAACGAAAAATTAAACAGGATGAGCATATATTTAGGTGGTGACTTTGAGGTGAAATTGGAGTGGAAGATTTAGCTAATTTATATTATACGAATCCACGTGATGAATGGTTGCTAAGCCAAAGACTCAGACAAAATATACAAACTCTACACAACTCTACATCAATCTCTTTCTTTTTCTTTTCTTGACTCTAATATAAATATAGACTTAAGCAAATGGCAGCCCGTATATTTTTTTCACCTTTTTATATTTTTTTTGATTCTTTTCCTTTTTTTTTGTACAATTTTGCCTTGCCATTACTTAAACATATTAAATACAACAGGGGGGTTTATAGATATACCCCCTGACATTATAATTTTACATACTCGATTATTTACAATCGTAACTAAATTACCCTGATTTGAGGTGATCAAAATAACAAGAGCTTAATGAGCTCTATTGGGGGTAATAAATTAACTTTTTTCCTATTCTTACAATAAGAAGAATACTACCATGAATCCCAATCGTTTCCCTAAAAACATATTTGACAAAGGATAAGAGTGGAACATAAGTCGAACCAGAGTACTCATATAATTAACTTGGGTTAAAACAATAGATGTAACTAAAGATGATTACATAATAAAGTATGTGCTAAGGCGAATTGTGAGTAAGATTTGTTTTAAAAAGTTGACAATTCTCTTCATTAATAGTCGGCTTAAAACCAAAAATTACAAAAAGTCCGTGAAAAAAGGATAGGCTCGGATGGGTTGTGTACTAGGGTATCCGCACTAAAAGTAGTGCATGGCAAGGTGATGGGAAAGTTATAATATGATTCGTGTGACATCACATTAATCAATTATAGGTTTAAACATTGGGTAATTTCCTTAGTTCCTGTCATTTCAAAGCAAATCCTAATACTTACTATGCGGTCTCGGGATGCATCACAAAAACAAGTTCTAGAATTTAATATACTACCGGTACACTCATATAATTTAATACCGATACCAATGCTCCAGAAAAGGCGACCTAGACCATACGTACACATCCGTAAAGAACGGAATAAGACAAAATGACCCTTGCAATTCGAACCTTAACTTGAGAAAAGAAAAGTGTACAAATTAAACTTGTGAATTCAATTTGGATACACGAATTTCTAAAGTATCTAAAGGCGAACCTCACATTTTAGGTGAGAATTTTGAGGGTTTTTTGTGGCGAGGCATACACATTCCAATCCATATACTCTGTTTAAAACTCGGTTTCGTCTGGTAAGTTTCATAGACAATAAAATTTTGGTCAAATTACCAGGTTTTGTGCATTGTTTTTGAAATATTACCCACAATTTTAAGGAACAAAGCAAATGACAAAATGAAGGAATTATTTTCAAAGGCTATTTTCCCCTCATATTAAGTCGAACATTGTCCTTAAGAAGTCTATAAAGTACCCGTAAAACTGAATAAAGGAAAATTAAAACAAGTAAAAGAAAACTAGTATTGTGGGGGGGGGGGGGGGGGGGGGGGGGGGGGGGGGGTCTCCTGGGTTTTGCTCAATAATGGAGAAGAACATGCGATAATACTGGTTTAAATCGTCCTCCAAGAGTCGTCTAATAAAACATCATAAGATGCATCCAAGCTTCTCTTGTCAAATAAAACCTGTAAATCAAAGACAAAGACAACTATACCAAACATAAAATCGGCGGGATAGATAAATATATAATGAGAGTTTAGGGTTTCGACTCTATGAAAACAGTAAAGATAGGATGAGAGTAATGATATAATTATAGGTTTTCTCAGGTTACAAAAGAAATTACAACTTTTAAAATAATTGCCAGCATTTTATTTTTCAGAATACTATGAAAAAAATTCGAATTTTTACATAGCTGGAGAGCTGCAAACTCCGTCCGTACGCCATTCTATCCAGCGTCTGTGAAATTTCTTCTTCTTCGTTTTTAATGAGAACTTTCTTAGCACGCAATTTTATCTTTAGTCAAATATGAAGAAAGCACTATAAAAACCTGGTAATTAATCGTTTACAATCATATGACTACTCGAAATAGGACGCGAATTAATACTAAACAATTTATTAATTAAATGTCTTGAATTAGGTTCTAAAACCAGGATATTCCGCTACACTTATTTAAGTTTGCAAAATACCATTGATTCAAATAGTACCGAGTATACAAACAACAAAGCATGAATACAAAATAATTCAACTAAAAAAAAATAAAAAAACAAACAGTAAAAATTAAAACCAAGACACTCCTAATTGCAGGAAAAGAAATATATTGGGTTACCCACTCAAAAAAGCCATTTCTTTATTTACACGTGCTTGTAGCCTACACACTAAGTCACAACTGCATACGTGACTTCCTCCTTCATCATCCATTCCAGATCACACATATCGGGCCCAAGATCATGCAATTACTTTGTAAAAACCTCCTAATACTTGCTCATCACTTACTCTACTCCTCATCATCTGTCTCATCGTCCTAAGGTAGACTGATTTTGTGTGCTCTTTTTCTAAGTCCGACAGTGAGTTGTACTGTTCTATCTTATGTGGCATCTTATAGGAAACTTCATCGATCCCGTTGATGAACCTAACTACACCTTCGGGCGGGTCATGAGTCATGTTGGATATTTCAATAAAAGGCCTCCCTAGCACTACTTGTGACAACCTAGGGTCTATGATTGAACTAATATCCTCAACAATCATGAAGTCTATGAGCATTTGAAGTTCCTATGAAAACAGAATCCCCTTTAAATCCTTCCTGTGAAATTGCCAACTCCTCTATTCGAGCTTTCCTAGGTCAAGTTTTCTTCTAATGATCCAATTACACATCATCCATGTCATGATATTTAGAGGGGAGTTAGGGTTAATGTAGGCTTTTTCCACATGCACATGTCTAATGTTGCATGATAAAATGAGGTTGAATGAGCATCCTTCTGTGAGAGGGGGTTCACTTAGAAATATTAGAAGGGATTTGGACCACACAAAAGGTACGTGTGATATATCTAGTTCACTCCTAGTTGGGAATATGGTCAAATACTCTACGTCTTGTTCACCAAAGCCTTCGGGTTTCCTCCTTATTGAATCATCATTTGTCTTGCTATCTAATAAAACCATTACATTTCCGTCCTCCATTTGGTGCAAACAAGTTTGGTGTTAGAGGATTGGGGAACCAACCCGAGCGATTCGAAGAATAAATTGAGTTTGAGGACTTTTTCGGTGATGAATGAAATTGATAGATCAGGTGGTACGGAAGGGTTGACATGGATATTTTCTGGGTTGTCCTTCTCTTATTCCTCATTCTCTTCTGGTTTGTCATTGTGGGACTCACTCTGTTGCTTGGGGTGGAATGTGACGGCGTTGATCGAACCATGGATATGGGTTGAGCATTGCGGGTCTTCAGTTGGGTAAGAACGAGCAGGCAAAACTAGATAAGTGCTTAGTTTTGGGTTCTTAACCATGTCGCTAGGTAGTGCTCTTACTATTCGATCGGTTATGGCCTTCGACACTGTGTCAATTTTGTTGGTCATCTCACTTTGCTGTTGTTTGAAATCGGCTTCAAACATGGACAGTCTAGCGTCTTGAGATGCCATGAAGTTGGATACCAATCCTTCAAGATTTGATTGATTGTAAAAGCTTTGAGGATTATTGTTGAAGGGACGGTTCGGGATCGAACCATTGGGTTAGAACCAGTTAGATGGGTTTGAAAAGTTATTTTGGGAATTTTGGGGTTGTCTCCAACAAAGGTTTGGGTGAATTTTCCATGATGGATTGTAGGTGTCACCAAAATTGTTTTGCTCGGGCTTAAAAGTGTACCACTGCAGATCTTCCGTGCAATACTCAACAAAGGATTGTAGGTGTCACCGCTTTGTCGGTACGCAAGGATGCATATTGAACAAAGGCTTGTTCGGGATCTTCCATGCAATACTGAGTATCGTGGGGACCACTGCAGATCTCACATAAGGTAGTGATTTTGTTCACTTGATTAGGTTGCGTTGGAGCAAGATGAGCTTCCATCAAGTATCGGACTTGATTTTCGAGCTTGATTAGACGGTAGTCGGATGTACTCGGGACATCTTGAGGCAAAGTGATTGCCTTGACCGGCTTAGCGAAATCCCTTTGGTCGTACCATCTTTTGTTGTCATAGAGGGCGAGGTCCTCTAATAATGCCCAGGATTCTTCGGTGTTTCGGTCACGAAGCTTACCACCGGCCGATTGGTCAATGGTTCGTCTTATGACGGGATTGACATGGTCATAAAAAATTTGGACTTGGAGCCAAAGGTCGATGCCATGATGAGGGACTTTTTGTAGTAAGTTTTTGAAATGAGTCCATGCTTCAGATAGAGATTCTCCATGATGTTGTTAGAACATCAGGATTTCATTGCGGAGTTTTGCAGTCCTTCTCAGCGGAAAGAATTAAGCAAGGAAATGAGTAGTAAGATCCTCCCATATGGTGATGGAACCTGCTAGAAGACGTTCAAGCCAATTGCTAGCTTGATCGTGAAGGGAAAATTAAAATAAACGCAGTCTCATTCTTTCCCTGTTTTCACCGTCAAGGTCAAGTGAGTCCACAAGTTTTAAGAAATCCTTGAGGTGTTGGTTTGGATCCTCATACCGAAGTCCGTGGAATGAGCATCCGTTTTTCACTAACCGGATGGTGTCGGATCGAAGAGGTACCACGTTGTTCCCTACGGGGAGCTCAATGGTATTCCTGTAGCCTTCGTGGCTAGGTTTGGAGTAATCTCCAAGAGTACAGATAGGATTCTCGTCTCCAATGGAGGTTGACGAGAATGGGTTACGAAACAAATAACACAAAGAAAAAATAGACTACAAGAAAGCTAATATACAGAATTAAAATCTCACTTGAAAGGATTCAAGCAAGTAGAACAAAGTTAAACCATTTTCTTGTATTTGTTATGATAAGCCATTGTCTTGATTACATGCCTTTCTTCCTCTAATAAAGCAAACTTTTGGCTGATTCTGATTGCCAATGCTTCTTTTGCTGCTCGTTGTAGTAGTAGTATAGGCAAGACTTGGGGGGTTGTTATCGTTCACTCGAGGAATAGGTTGGGAAGGCTTGATCACGGTCTAACAAAATTCTAAAGGTTCAGGGGAGATTATTTTTGTGTTTTTATGTTTTATGGATAGCAAGTAAATCATATATTGGAGAGATTGGTTTGGTTTTAGCTATTAAACTAAATATAAATCTAAACTAATGGTGATAACAATAAGATAAAAGACTGTGTTTATTTATTCATGTATTACTCCCTAGATTGCTTCTTTTAGTGTTGTTGCCTTGTCACACTTGTGATGATCTGTGTAATTATTTCCTAAGTCATAAACGAATTACATGAACCCGCCGTCTACTTAGCATTCAGTTAGAGCAACGCACAAGCAAGGTAGTTTGAAGACTATTACAAGGCCCCTAAGGGTACACAAAGTGCATGTGAAATATATTAAAAGTGGATCAACCATTTTAGGGGGCAAGGTAGTATGAAGACTGTTACCCGATGGTATCCTTTCTACACAATCATGCTTCCCTAGACATATCAACAGCGATACAGACAAAAGCTGGTTTTCTAAGGCCTAACATGCATATCCATCACAAGAAGCAACACCACTAAGATCTACATTCTAGGTTTCATATAATCATAAGAAACACCATAGGAGGTTTAACAAGAATGTTATAAGTAAAGAAGAACACCAGATGATAATCTCACCATTATAAGCTTCTAGCCTATTGACAAAACAATGAGCCACGAATCTATCGCTAACTTCTTCAGTACCATTTGGTAAAAAACCATAGCCTTTGTTTCATTCTTTTGTCCACTGTTAGCAGTGTCTTAAAATTCTGGAGAATTCCAGTCGCCAGATCCTTCAACTTTATCACTTGAAATTACAACGACATCTTCTCCTAAGCGAATTTTTCCAAGACTCGAATTTGGATCCATAATTCTTATAAAATAAGATAACATTAAAACAAATATTAGTGGGTTAGTTAAAACAAATAACAATACATTTTTGCATTTACATATTATCAATAAACAGATAACATTTTTAAGTTTAAGCAATTCTTGTTCAAAAACGAAGAAATAAGCATTCTGTTTAGTTTCAGCTAGGAAAGTGTGGCGCACTTCATAAAAAGTGCGGCGTACTTTCTGAGATTTAAGTCTTTTAAATTTTTTAATTTTAGTCTTTTTATGTTTCTTATTTTTATTATTTCTTAAATATTTATTAAACATAGCAAACATTAAGTTCTTAAGCACATTTATCATCAAATAAAATAATACAATTCTTTTTAAGTTTTTATTTTTATTTTGCATGAGAACAAGGTCAAATAAGCAACACTTAGCAAATAAGAGATATACACAGGCATTTAGAATTTTAAATAAGCAAGCTATCAAATAGTTCTTTTTGGTTTTTTTCATTTTAAAGTACGAATTATGATAATACAAGATTTTGACTATTGTGAACACAAGGAATAAATTCCACATTTTCAAATGGTCAATTTACAGTTTATGGGTTTTTGGGGTTTTTGGTTTTAATATTCCTTTCCTTTGAAAAACTGGTTCTGTTTGTAAAAGGGACAAGAAGTGTGGCGTACTTGATAAAAGTACGGCGTACATCTGTAATTTGCAGAAAAACCGGCGCAAAATGGTTATGTGCGGCGCACTTTCTGTAAAAAATGGTTAAGTTTGCCAGAAAACTGTACGGAGATTTTGAAAATTTTAGTTTGTAATATAAAAACGACTAATTCAAGAATGAAATCAATCCTCGGAAACGGCGCTAAAAACTTTGATGTGTTATAAAAGCTTTAAATTTATAATTCTAGTTTTATCTAATTTCCAACTAACACACGGGTAAAGTCTAAACCCCCATTTATAGTATAGGTTTAGGGTAAGACCAGGTCGTTCCATGGGATTGGTAATTCTTAGAAATGGTTGATTATATTACGAAATGGTATATCTATAGACTGTCACGATCTAAAGATAATTGATAACACAAATTCAAGATAATAAAACAATGTTTATTTGAGAGACAAGAGTAATGGAGGATAACTTGGGATAATGATAAGTTCATGAAATTTAGTATAATCAAAAGAATGAACGGGTAGTTTAATCAAAAGATTGTCTATTTAACATAACAAGAATTCTTTCGGCCTTTAATCTTAATTATGAAAAATGCTTTAACATTTGTTCATGTTTGGAAATAGCAAATATGAACTTTCTCAACCAGGTCCGTTAGACATGAGGTTGAGCTTTAAACATTCATATATTTGGGATGATGAACATTTTATTAGCTAATCCTCACGAAGCAAATACTGAGTTGTCGTAGACAAACAACTAGGAATCAAACATATAGCCGGAGTCTTTCGACCTATATCCAGACTAGTATGATGATCAAATGATGATCGATAATCTAAATATCTAAATATCAAGTTTATTATTTATCACTTAACCAAATATCATTAGTTATCCTAAATTAATCCATGTTACTCTATAAATCCTAAGAAAACATGAATCAACTACTCTATATTCATGGAGATAAAACACATAATAAGCATGTTAGATTCAGAAAACATAACATTCAAGGAGAGAAACATGTTTATACCGATTCCAATAGCAAATTATATTGATTCTCAAGAGTTTCCTTTGAACAATGATTCTAACAACCCGTAAATTCAACTCCAAACTATAAACAACTCTATCACAGCCCTTAATAGCTTAAATTACACCTTCTTAGATGATTAATACCTAGGAATTGTAATGAATAAGAAACACTTCCCCATATCTTTCATAACTATTTATTCTTCTTATGCTGTAGAAGAGAAAATTGGTTTTTTTGAGATGATGATTTAGAGCTGAATTCGTCCTCCTTTTATAGCCTTTGAGTGGGCATCAGTTGTGGGAAGAAGGCAAGCCAATGGTTGCATAATAATGGCAATCATTATGATTTTTGAGTAACTGAAGGTAAAGTGCGCCGCACTTGAGAAATTGTGCGCCGCACTTGGTGTATAATTAATTTGCATTTACTTCGTTGTGAAGTACGCCGCACAATAATAATTGTGCGCCACACTTTTGCTTCGTTCATTAAGTCTTCCTTAGATTCTCTTCTAGATCCTTCTCATAATGATCGTTAGTGCATTTAACAGGATTTCTTTGCACGTTTAGTCCTTGTCTTCACTCTTGGTCCTGAAATGAATATTATACAACAAACAACCAAACTTTGCAATATTTCATGCGTTAACATATATATTTCATGTATTTTTGAGGAATATTTTATGTATATTTGGAGTGGTATCACGTGATTTCATTTTTGGGACAATCTATGTGCTTATGACTGTTATGTGAATGATATGTGTTGGCATGCTATGCTGTGTGATCTTTCTGTGTTGTTCTTTACCCTAATTAGCTTCAGCTGGTAGGCTTTAGGTATGGTATGTCATCGGGGTTGCGACCCTAAGAGCGTTGGCACATGCTGGTGATCAGACTAGCAGGGATGCTAGGTCTGGGTACATGATTAGCGGGGATGCTAAGTCGTGGGTTGCTTTGCATATATTCACTGTCATATAGCATAATTGTCTAACCGTATGAGATATTGGCATAATGACTGGGTTTTGAGTCAAAACCTACGAGCTCACCAATATTATTGTTGACATTTTCGAGTATCATTTTTAGGTGTATTGTTAACTAAGGTAACTAAGGACTATTGGGGACCAAAGTCGAGGACAAGTTGGGAGTTTATTTGAATACAATTGTTTGACATTTTTCAAGGGTGCGAAATTGTAAACTTTTGTAAATAATGTTTTGTAAACAAATGTATGGTATGATCTTGTATCTTGTGCAATGTAAATAATTATGTCACATTCCCGTGTTTCCGCCGCTGACAGGGTGTGGCAAATTGGTATTTAGAGCCAAGGTTATAAAGAATGCTGGTTTTTATAAAAAGGAAATTTTGTAAAACCGTAACTATAACCAAACTATATTTTTCATAAAACCTCGAACATGATGAGAGTTGACTAGCCCGAGTAGTTCATGGTATTTCCTAAATTACGCATAGCATGATCAACTATGCTTAATTCATGAAGGACTATGAAATGATGGGGTTAGTTTTCTAAAGTTACATTGGAGGAGGGAAGGGATGCGTGAGAAATGAGACCACCTGAAAATTATAGGATATGAAATGATAAGAACACTTACGAATGTTGAGTTCATGAGCATACATATTTTAAGATTGCCATGTTGCCTTAGTAGTAGTAGTGTGCGATGCCTTGAATTATCGCGGATAGCGATGTTGATTGATTGATGTTGGTCGTGCTTGCCTTAGAGTATTACATGTTGCCTTAAGAGTTTTAGTGGGATCGTCGCATGTAGCAACATGAATTAAGGGAATGCTTTTGTGAATTACGTGCTCTATGTGATAACCAGAAGTGCCCGTTCGGTATCAAACCTGGTCGGCATTTATTTGTTGTTTGTATTTTTCCTGATATATTTAATATATATAAGGATATATATATATATATATATATATATATATATGTAAGTATATATATATATATATATATATATATATATA